>AWOL01S0048201.1:11136-61930 GCA_000715115.1 Nicotiana otophora
CAATTAGCAACAATTATTTAATTTAATCACCTATGGGGTAATTTTTCCCTCACAAGATTAGACAAGAGACTTACCTCAATTTGCTCCAATTTAATCCATTAGAAGGTCTTTTCCATGATTATCCAACTCTGTCTCGCTCGAATCTAGCCAAAATAATTAGATACAATCACTAAACATTATAGGAAACAATTCTATAAGAAAATACTATATTTTTCAATAAAAGTCCAAAATTAATTTTAAATTCATCCATGGGGCCCACATCTCGGAATCCGGAAAAAGTTACGAAATATGAACGCCCGCTCAACCGCGAGTCTACCCATACCAAAATTACTAAATTCCGATAAAAATTCGGCCCTCAAATCCTCAAATCTATCCAAGAGGGTTTTCAAACTTTTTCCAACTCAATTCACCAATTAAATGATAAAAAAGTGATGGATTCGGGTAATATAACCAATATTGAGTAAAGAATACTTATCCCGTTATTTTCTCTCAAATTCTCCCAAAATTCGTCCAAATCCGAGCTTAAAATCGTTAAAAATGGAAAATGGTACAAAAGTCCCATTTTCAGAACTTAAGCTCTCTGCCCAGTGACTTCTTCTACGCAATCGCGAAATTCCTCACATGATCCCGTAGCACAAAGTTTACTGCCCAGAAAATAACCCTACGCGATCGCATAAAGTCCCACGCGATCTCGAAGCACTGACTCCGCAAACCTACGCAATCGCGAAGCATTAAGTGCGTGGTCCAGCTCCTCCCCAGCATTAAGTGCGTGGTCCAGCTACGCGATCGCGAAACATTAAGCGCGTGATCGCAAACATCGATGCACGATCGCAATGCACAGACTGGCCTAACCTACGCGATCGCGGACGTGCCCACCCGATTGCATAGAACAAATTTCTAGCTGCCCAAAATAAGCCTACGCGATCGCAACCCCATTCATGCGATCGCGTAGAAAACATTCACCTATACCAAAATTACCCTACGCGATCGCAGACCAACTTACGCGATCGCATATAAGGAAATCAGAAGAAAAATACCAGCCACTATTAGCAGTCTCCTAAAGACCAAAAATAATCTGTTAGTCGTCTGAAACTCATCCGAGCCCCTCGGGAGCTTAACCAAATATACCAACAAGTCCCAATACATCATACGAACTTAGCCGATCCTTCAAATAACACCAAATAACGCTAAAACTACTAATAATCCTCCAATTCAAACTTAATAAAACTTAAGATTCCCAATTTATACATTCGGTGTCGGACCCCGATATCAAAAAGTCAACTCCCCGGTCAAACTTTCAAACTTAAATTTTTGTTTCAGCCATTTCAAGCCTCATTTATAGAATTCCGAACACGCTCCTAAGTCCAAAATCACCATACAAAGCTATTGGAACCATCAAATCCTGATTCCGGGATCGTTTTCTCAAAATGTTGACTGAAGTCAAACTTGGCCTTTTAAGGCTAACTTAAGGAACCAAGTGTTCTGATTTCAACCGAAACACTTCCAAATCCCGAACCAACCATCCCCGCAAGTCATAAATCATTAAAAGCACATAGAGGGATTTTTATTTTAGGGAATGAGGTTCTAAAAGTTAAAATGACTGGTTGTGTCATTACATTCTCCACCTCTTAAATAAATGTTCGTCCTTGAACGGGTTTAGAATTATACATGAAGTGCTGAATAAGTGTGGATATCTGCTCCGCATGTTTTCCTCGGCCTCCCAAGTCGCTTCCTCGACTGGTTGGCCCCTCCACTGGAATTTTACTGTAGAAATCCTCTTGGACCTCAACTGGCGAACCTGTTTGTCATGACCCGAACTAACCCCTTTCGTGATGGCGCTTATCGTGGAACTAGGCAAGCCGACTCATTTCAAAACGAACAGATATTTTCATTTCAAGGATAATTTGAAGGCTATTTAGCGTAAAAACCTTAGTAAAGGAGTTTAAATAAAAAAACAAAAATGTAGAAAAGAAAAGCCCGACATCGGGGTGTCACTAGTCATGAGCATCTACTACCATTTGTCTGACAATATCAAGTCTAACACAATCGGGAACATAGCTAAATACAACTAAAGGAAGATAAGAGGGAGAAGAGCAGGGCTGCGATCGCCAGGCAGCTACCTTGCTATCCCCGAAAATATCTGCGATCAGAATAATCAACAGCCACTACCGTGTCCAAATACGTCTGAATCTGCACACAAGGTGCAAGGATTAATGTAAGTACGCCAACTCATTAAGTAACAACAATAAATAGGGACTGAGAAGTAGTGACGAGCAATAAAGCA
Organism: Nicotiana otophora; assembly: GCA_000715115.1. Taxonomy (NCBI): domain Eukaryota; kingdom Viridiplantae; phylum Streptophyta; class Magnoliopsida; order Solanales; family Solanaceae; genus Nicotiana; species Nicotiana otophora. Next base: position 13,421 of record AWOL01S0048201.1, read on the forward strand.
TATAAAGTTCATATCATGAAATTTCAGTAAATTACAACATGCAAAATCAATGTTTGAATCAAATCATCTTGTTTAAACCTAGTGCCAGTAAAATCATTTAAATATATTTTTCAACAGTTCTCAAACAGAGGCTCAATGCAAACGTGAGCAAAAATAATGAAATCATAAACAGTCCCCCGGGAAAAACATCACTCATATACAACCCCTCGGGCAAACCTCACAGTCACGCATGCCTCTCGGGCATACCTCACAGTCACTCATGCCACTCGGGCATACCTCACAATCACTCATGCCACTTGGGCATACCTCACAATCACTCATACCTCCCAGTCACTCAGTACTCGGCACTCTCACTCAGTAGGTACGTGCGCGCACTGGGAGTCTGTACAGACTCCGGAGGGGTTCCTTCAGCCCAAGCGCTATATCAAGCCAAATCATGGCATAAATCACTCAGGCCCTCGGCCTATATCAAACATGATGCGTCGTGCAGCCCGATCCCATAAATATCCTTACAAATCAGGCCCTTGGCCTCACTCAGTCATAAACCTCTCAAGCCACTCGGGAATTTCAGTAAAAACAAGGTACACAGCCCAAAACAACATTTATATGCATCAAAATAGAGTAAGGAAAGCTGAGTTATGCAGTAAACAAGTATAACCATGATTGAGTGTAAACTTTCAATCGAAAATAGTGAAGGGATAGTAGTAAAAGGCCCCTAAGGGTCCAAACAACACTGGCACAAGGCCCAAACATGGCATTCATCCCAATTTACAGAAACTCTTTCTAAAACATATAATTTCAACAACATATGCAACTTTACAGTTGCTACGGGACGGACAAATTCACAATCCCCAACAGTGCACGCCCACACTCCTGTCACCTAGTATGCGCGTCACTTCAAAATAGTAGAATGATACAAAATCCGGGGTTTTATACCCTTAGGACTAGATTTACAATTGTTACTTACCTCAAACCGGTAAAATCTCTACCCCGCAATGCTTTTGTCTCTTGACTCGGCCTCCAAATGCTCCGAATCTATTCACAATCAGTACAATACCATTAATATACGCTAATGGAATGAATTTCACAAGAAAAACTATCAAATTAGCCCAAAACCCGAAATTGGCTCAACCCGCCCCCTGGCCCACATCTCAAAATCCGACAAAATTTACAAAACTAGGAAGCTTATCCACTCACGAGTCCATATATATGAAATTTAACAAAGTCCGAGACCGTTTTGTCTCTCAAATCCTTAAATTAAACTTTCAAAATTCCATGCCCTAACCCTTCATTTTCACTAATTACATGATTAAATAAGGGGAAATCACCATACACACGAGTATTAGGGCTCAAGCAACTTACCTCACTGATAGCCCTTAAATCACCCTTCAAATTCTCTCCAAAAGCTCCAACAACCAATTTGAAAATGGTGGAAATGAACCAAATTCGTAAAGTGTTCTATTTATGGTTCCTGCCCAGGTTTTTCGTACCTGCGGACAAATTTCATGCTTCTACACCACCGCACCTGCGGAAAATTCATCGCAGGTGCGAAACGCACTTAGGAGCCCAAGTTCCGCATCTACGGCCCAAAACCCTGCGCCTGCGAAAGCGCTCATGCACGTTTTCCTTCCGCTTCTGCGAAGCTTTCCAAGTGGACCCCTTTCCGCATCAGCTGCATTTTCCAACTTCGACAAATCCGTTAACCACCTGGAATCACCCCGAGACCCTCGGGACCTCAACCAAAAATACCAACAAGTCATATATCAACATACAAACTTAGTCGAACCTTCGAATCACTCAAAACAACATCCAAACACCAAATTACCCTCGGATTCAAGCCTAAGAACTTTTAAATTTTCAAATTCGGCAACCGATGCCGAAACCAACCAAACCACGTCCGAATGACCTCAAATTTTGTGCACACATCACAAATGACACTACGAACCTACTGCAACTTCCGAAATTCCATTCCGACCCCGATATCAAATTTTTCACTGTCGACCGAAATCGCCAAATTTTCAACTTTCACCAAATCAAACCTAATTCCACTCTGGACATCCAAATCACATTCCGGATGCGGTCTTAAGTCCAAAATCACCTAACGAAGCTAATGGAACCATCAGAATTAAATTCTGAAATAGTTACATATAGGTCAACATCCGATTGAGTTTTCCAACCTAAGGTTCTAAATAAGAGACTAAGTGTCTCATTCCACTCCGAAAACACTCCGGACCCGAATCAACCAACCAGATACAACACAATGAAGCTAAATAACACATAAAGAAGCAAAAATGGGGGGAAACGAGGCTATAACTCTTGAAACGACCGGCCGGGTCATTACACTGTTTATCAACAATGGCAACTGGCTCCTCTTTATAACCCAAGCTATTACCTAGCTGAACTGTGCTGAAGTCTAACACATGTGATGGGTCGGCATGATACTTCTGGAGCATAGATACATGGAAAACCGGATGAACTCCTCATAGACTGGGAGGAAAGGCAAGCTCATAAGCAACCTCCCCAACTCATCTCAATACCTCAAATGGGCCTATAAACCTTGGGCTCAATTTCTCCTTTTTCCCAAATCTCATGATTCCCTTCATCGGCAAAACTTTCAAGAGAACTTTTTCACCCATCATAAATGATAAATCACGTGCTTTCTGATTTGCTTAACTCTTCTGTATGGATTGCAATGTACGAAGTTGCTCCTGAATCAACTTTACCTTTTCCAAGGCATCATTCACCAAATCAGTACCATATAACTTAGCCTCACCGGGCTCAAACCACCTGATGGGCGAACGACATTACCGACCATATAAAGCCTCAAATGGAGCCATCTCGATACTAGATTAGTAACTGTTATTATAAGCAACCTCGACCAAAGGCATGAAACGATCCTACTGACCTCCAAAGCCAATCACACATCCCCTGAGCATATCCTCCAAAATATGAATTGTCCGCTCTGACTGCCCGTCGGTCTGCGGATGAAAGGCTATACTGAGTTCTACACGGGTCCCCAATTCACTCTGTATTGCTCTCCAGAAATGTGAAGTAAACTGAGGGTCTCTGTCTTATATGATAGGAATTGGCACACCATGAAATAGAACTATCTCCTGAATATATATTTGGGCCAACCTCTGTGAAGTGTACGTAGTCACAACAGGAATAAAGTGTGCCGACTTGGTCAACTTGTCGACAATGACCCAAACAACATCAAACTTCCGCAAGGTTCGCGGCAACCCGACTATAAAGTCCATAGTGATGCTTTCCCATTTCCACTCTGGTATAATTATCTGCTGAAGTAAGCCGCCTGGCCTCTGGTGCTCATATTTAACTTGCTGGTAATTTAGACACCTAGCTACATACTCAACTTTGTCCTTTTTCATTCGTCGCCACCAATAATGCTGCATCAGGTCATGATACATCTTCGTAGCACCTGGATGAATAGAATACCGAGAATTATGTGCTTCCTCTAGGATCTTTTTCCTCAGTCCATCCACATTAGGAATACATAGACGATCCTGGAGTCACAAAACACTATCCGCTCCAATAGTAACTTCCTTGGCACCACCCCGTAGTATCGTTTCTCGAAGAACCATTAAGTGTGAATCATCATACTGACGAACCTAATCTATTCAAATAGTTAAGAATGAGCTACAACACATGAAAGAACTCTACTAGGCTCTGAAATATCCAGCCGCACAAGTTTGTTGGCCAAGGACTAAATATCCAAAGCTAATGGCCTCTCCTCTACTGAAATGAACGCCAAACTACACATACTCTTCGCCTTTCTACTCGAGGCGTCTACAACCACATTTGCTTTGCCCGGATGATATAGGATAGTAACATCATAATCGTTCAGTAACTCCATCCATCTACGCTGCCTCAAATTTAGGTCCCCCTGCTTGAACAAATGCTGCAAACTACGATGATCAGTGTAAACTTCACAAGACACCCCATAAAGATAATGCCTCCAAATCTTTAGAGCGTGAACAATCACAGCTAACTCCAAATCATGTACCAGATAATTCTTCTCGTGGGGCTTCAGCTGACGTGAAGCATATGCAATAACTCACCCTTCCTGCATTAATACACAACCCAAGCCAACATGTGAACCGTCACAATACACTATATACATCCTCGAATCGAAAGGCAACACTAACACTGGTGATGTAGTCAATGTTGTCTTGAGCTTCAGAAAGCTCACCTCATAATCATCGGACCATCGGAACAGAGCACCCTTCTGGGTTAATTTGGTCAAAGGTGCTGCAGTAAATGAAAAACCTTCCACAAACCGACGATAATAACCTGCTAAACCCAGAAAACTCATGATCTCAGTTGCCGAAGTAGGACGATGCTAATTCTTAACTGCCTCAATCTTTTTGGGGTCAACTTTAATGCCTTCGCCCGATAGAATATGCCCCAAAAATGCTACAGACTCTAGCCAAAACTCACATTTGGAGAACTTAGCATATATCTTTTGTTCCCGCAATGTATGAAGCACTACTCTCATATGTTGTTCAAGCTCCTCTTTACTGCGCGAGTAGATCAAAATGTCATCAATAAAGACAATGACAAACGAATCAATATATGGCCTGAATACCCTGTTCATCAGATCCATAAATGCTGCTGGGGGATTACTTAAACCGAAGGACATCACCAGAAACTCATAATGACCATATCTAGTCCAGAAAGCAATCTTCAGAACATCCGAATCCCGAATCTTCAGCTGATGGTACCCCGACCTCAAGTCGATCTTAGAGAACACCCTAGCACCCTGCAACTGGTCAAATAGATTATCAATATGCGGTAACAGCTACTTGTTCTTAATAGTGACTTTGTTCAATTGGCGATAATCAATACACAACTACATTGTTCCATCTTTCTTTTTCATAAATAATACCGGTGCACCCCAAGGCGATACACTCGGTCTGACGAACCCTTTGGCTAGTTACTCCTCAAGCTGTTATTTCAATTATTTAGGATCCATACGATATGGTGAGATATATATAGGCTGGATATATGGAGCCAAGTCAATACATAAATCAATATCACGATCTGGTGGCAGACCTGGAAGATCTAAAGGAAATACATCGTAGAACTCCCGAACTATAGGCACTGAATCAATACCTGGAGTCTCTGTAGTAGTATCCCGAACATAGGATAGATAAGCCCAACAACCCTTCTCAACCATGTGTTGAGAATTTATAAAAGAAATAACTCGATTAAATGAACTAACAGACAAACCCTTTCACTCCAACTTAGGCAATGCTGGAATAGCCAAGGTAACAGTCTTGGCATGACAATCTAGAATAGCATGATATGGAGATAACTAGTCCATGCCCAGAATAATTTTCAAATCGTTCATCTTAAGCAGTAGAAGAATTGATCTAGTTTTATAACCAATGAATGCAATAATACAGGACCGGTAGATCCGGTTCACAATAACAGAATTGCCCACACGAGGGAACACATAAACATGAGTACTCAAGGACTCACGAGAAACACCCAGGAATGGAGCAAATAAAGATGACACATATGAATACGTAGATCCTGGATCAAATAATACTGAGGCATCTTTGCCGCTAACAAAAATAATACCTATAATCACGACATCTAAGGACTATACATCAAGTATGTCCGGAAAAGCATAGAACCGAGCTAGAGCACCAACTGGCTAGCCTCCACTTGGCTGACCTCCACCTCTAAGACGGCCTCTACCTACCTGGGCTCCACCTCTTAGTGGACGGACAACTGGTGGAACAACTGGTCCGATAATCATAGGATGCTGACCATGTTGCACTAGTTTACTCAGAAGCCTCGGGCTGAATCTCTATATGTGACTGGGATCCCCGCACTCGTAACAACTCTTCTGTGCGATGGGCTGCTGACTAAGATTTTGACCTTGGGGAACTGAATACCCACTGGGAGGACCCTGAATAGCTGGTGGGCGATAAGAAATCTCTGGTATAACACTGAGAGAGGGTTGCATTGGAGCACCTCGAGGAGGCGGTGATGCTAGATATGGCGGCCTGCTGGACTGCCTTCTCACGAACTGACCTCTGCCCCTAGACGAAGCACCTCTGAATTCTCCAGAATACCTGAATCGCTTATCTCTCATAACCTGCTCTCAACTCCGCTGACTTACACCCTCAATCCTGCGGGCTATCTCTATGACCAGCTCAAAAGAAGTACCCATCTCAACCTCTCGAGCCATAGTGGCCTGAATGCCAGTATGTAAACCCGTAACAAACCTTCGCACTCTCTCCGCCTCGGTAGGGAGTATCATAAGTGCATGGCGAGCTAACTTAGAGAACCTTGCCTCAATATCGTTCACTGACATCTGACCCTGCTGGAGCTGCTCAAACCGAAACCTCAACTCTTCCCTCTGGGAGAGTGCAATATACCTATCCAAGAAGATACGGGTGAACCTGTCCCAAGTCATGGGGGGAGAATCTGCTGGTCTGCCAAGGAGATAAGACTGCCACCATCTACGGGCTCTGCCCTCTAGCTGAAAAGTAGCAAAGTCTACCCCATGAGACTCTAATATCCTCATGTTGTACAGTCTATCCTTTCACCGATCAATGAAAGCATGGGGATCCTCATGTCGCTCACCCCCAAAGACAGGAAGATGTAGTCTAGTCCATCTGTCTAATAGTTTTTGAGGATCAGTGGTTGCAGCTGGCTTGGGCTCAGGTGTAGCTGCTGCCACTGGCTAGGCTCTACCCACGGGTAGTGCACCCTGGGTCTGATATACAACAGGTGCTTGTCCATGAGCTTGTGCGGTAGGGGTCTATGCCCCTCCCCCCCACCTGAGATGTGGCTGGGTCTGCCGGAAATAAACCGGCCTGAGTCATATTGTCCATGAACTCCAGTATACGACCTATAACATCCTGGAATCCTGGTGCAGATGTGAAATCAACCGGAGTTGGCTCTGCCATATGCACCTCACCCTGTTCCTCAGTCTGAAACCTCATTAGAGCGCGTTCTCACCATCTGTGAGAGAATAAGAGAAGGATATTTGGAACTACATCAATTGCATGATGGAATATGAAGAAAGGTAGTTTCCTAACACCCCATAGCATCTCGAAGATAAGTACAGACGTCTCCGTATCGATCTGCAAGACTCTATTAGGTTTTCTCATAACCTATGAGACCTACGTGAACCTAGTGCTCTGATACCGTGTTGTCACAAACCAATTTCACCTATAGGACGTGATGGCTCCCAACACTATAGCTAGGCAAGCCAATCAATAAATTAAACATATATTAATTATTTTCAGAAAGAATTTCTAAGTAACTTTATTCTTTTACCAGCAATATTAAAGAAAATATAAAAGATACCGATTAGTTTAAATTCCAGAAAATAATACCAATGTGTGTGCCAAGACCTGGTGTCACAAGTGTATGAGCATCTATTAAATTATACAAAACTCCAAATACTGTCTGAAATAAAATAGACAGAATGCAATATAATAAGAGTCACTGGTAGCTGCAGAATGGCTCAGAAAGGCAGCTCACCGCTATGCCTCTGGATAACGTAGGTGTAAGATGATAGGTCCTCTACTAGTACTTGCCTCAGGTACTACACAAAAAACAAAGTACAGAAAGTGTAGTATGAGTACGTAAACAACGTGTCCCAGTAAGTATCAAGCCTAATCTCGAAGTGGTAGAGACGAGATGGCTGACTTTGACACTCACTATGGGTCAATAATAATAATTAAAATAAAACTAGAATATCTAAATCAGCATGATTCACAGAATATAACAATAATTTATTTAACCTGTAGAAATAATTAAATTTCTTCAATTCCAATAAATATTCAATTTGTCAATTAGTCTCATTTATAGGATTACCAATAATTCTTTAAATTACAAAGATTTCCAATTTATCAATTACCTTCAGAAGCTACAATAAGCTATCAAAGTATCATGTAATTATTATATTATGTGCGATTTCTGTCGAGGTCGTACGGCCCGATCCAGAGTGTCGTGTACACTGCCGAGGGACATGCGACGCGATTCATAGATGCATCTATCCTGCCGAGGCGTTCGGCCCTCTCCACAATAAAGGAGGACATTTCCTTATGTACCTCCGGAAGGAGAGTATATTTATTATAAGGTAAATTCTGGAGGAAGAATAATTTCTTTTAACAATTAATTAATTTAAACAGAAAATTAAGCATACGAGATTTCCATCTTTTAATTTCTTCCCTAAAAATTCACAATATATATATATCAAATAATTTAATTAAATAAAGAATACACTTTACACAAGTAATTCAAGTTTTGAGTCCTACACTACCCAGACTTTAGCATTAATAGTAGCTACGCACGGACTCTCATCACCTCGAGCATACGTAACCCCCGCAATTAGCAACAATTATTTAATTTAATCACCTATAGGGTAATTTCCTCCTCACAAGATTAGACAAGAGACTTACCTCAATTTGCTCTAATTTAATCCACTAGAAGGCCGCTTTTTCCACGATTATCCAACCCTGTCTGGCTCGAATCTAGCCAAACAAATTCGATACAATCACTAAATATTATAGGAATCAATTCTATAAGAAAAAACAGATTCAATAAAAGTCCGAAATTAATTTAAAAATTATTTGTGGGGCCCACATCTCGGAATCTGGCGAAAGTTACGAAATGTAAACACCCTCTCAACCACGAGTCTACCCATACCAAAATTACTAAATTCCGATAAACATTCGACCCTCAAATCCTCAAATCTATCCAAGAGGGTTTTCAAACGTTTTCCAACTCAATTCACCAATTAAATGATAAAAATAGTGATGGATTCGGGTAATATAACCAATATTAAGTTAAGAACACTTACCCCGTTGTTTTCTCTGAAAATCTCGCAAATATCGTCCAAATCCGAGCTCAGAATCGTTAAAAATGGAAATGGGATAACGTCCCATTTTCAGAACATAAACTCTTTGCCCAGGGATTTCTTCTACGCGATCGCGAAATTCCTCATGCGATCACGTAGCACAAATTTTACTGCCCAGAAAATAACCCTATTCGATCTTATAAAGTCCCACACGATCACGAAGCACTGACTCCGCAAACCTACGCAATCGCGAATCTCCTCACGCAATCGCGAAGCACTTAGCGCATAATCCAGCTCCTCCCCAGTTTCCCCTATGCGATCGTAAACAACGACATGCGATAGCGATGCACAGGCTGGCCTAACCTATGCGATCACGGACGTGCCCACGCGATCGCATAGAACCAATTTCCAGCTGCCCAAAATAAGCCTACGCGATCACAACCCAATTCTCGCGATCGCGTAGAATAAATTCAACTCTGCCTAAATTACCCTACGCAATCGCAGACCAACTTACGAGATTGCGTATAAGGAAATCAGAGAAAAATACCAGCAATTATCAGTAGTCTCCCAAAGGCAAAATATGATCCGTTAGTCATCTGAAACTCACTCGAGCCCCTCGGGACCTCAACCAAATATACCAACAAGTCCCAATACATCATACGAACTTAGTCGAACCTTTAAATCACACCATACAACGCTAAAACTACGAATCATCCTCCAATTCAAACTTAATGAAACTTATGATTCTCAACTTCTACATTTGGTGTCGAAACCTATCAAATCAAGTCCGATTGGCCTCAAATTTTGTACACAAGTTATGAATGACATAACTGAGCTATGAAAAGTTTCGGAACTGGATTTCCACCCCGATATCAAAAAGTCAACTCCCCGGTCAAACTTCCAAACTTAAATTCTTAATTTAGCCATTACAAGCCTAATTTAACTACGGACTTCCAAATAAAATTCCGAATATGATCCTAAGTCCAAAATCACCATACGTAGCTATTGGAACCGTCAAATCTCGATTCCGGGGTCATTTTCTCAAAATATTGACCGAAGTCAAACTTGGCTTTTTAAGGCTAATTTAAGGAACCCAGTGTTCCGATTTTAACCCAAACACTTCCAAATCCCGAACCAACCATCCCTGCAAGTCATAAATTATTAAACGCACATAAGGGGAGTTTTATTGTAGGGAACGGTATTCTAAAATATAAAATGACCAATTGGGTCATTACAATTATGTCAAATTATAAGCTATAAATTAAATACTTGGAAATTATGGTAATTGGACTTAGTTGTGAAGCTCTTCAGTACTTTTAGTTCTTTATTTAGTATTGTTACTTACTGAGTTGGTTGTACTCACACTACACCCTGCACTTCATGTGCAGATCTAGGTGTTCCCGACACAATGGGTGTTGATTTCTACGCATAATTGATTTCTCCGGAGGTTCCGAGGTAGCTGTCGGTGTTTTGCATACCTTGTCTCTCATTACCTATCTTCTTGATTACCGTATTTGGTTTCAGACTATTATAGACCGTGTTTTTCATAATTGTGATGTATAGATACTCATGTACTCTGTGACACCCCGATAGTTGGGAATTCCGCATTATGGTTTGGGTTTGCTATCCCGTTTATGAGAACATTTACTATTAATACAACTTTAATTAATTATTGTTAAAAGTGTTGGAAATATTTGTGAGAAGTCAGCTTTCTTAGTACCACGTTAGGCGCCATCACGGAAAGTTAGGATTTTGGGTCGCGACAAGTTGGTAATAGAGCCTAGGTTACATAGGTCTCATGAGTCATGAGCAAGTCTGGTGGAGTCTTGCGGATACGGAGAAGTCTGTACTTATCTTTGAGAGGCTATGGGGCAGTTAGGAGCACTTTCCTTCTTGATTCCTTATCATGCGGTTTGATTCCTTTGAGGCTTGTGCCATTATTTCCTTCCTACTCAATCTTATGCTTCGTGAAGCGCTTGGTATCAATTGGGCATCAAGTTGTCGTATTGGTAGTGCAGACGTGGTGCGGATATTTCCCTACATGTTCAGGAAGGCTATTATCATCACCTTGTGAAAGGATGTTCTTTTGTTCCAGCTCAGTATCTATATGTTCTATGGTTTGAAAATTATGCACGGATTGCTATGATCTATTTTCATTGTTATCGCATGGTGTTGATGTAATGGTAAGGTGCTCGTTTATGTGTTGAGGCAGTGAATTGCTCGAAAGGGGGATTTCTCAGTGCATGATTTAAAGGTTCAACATTAAATTACAACAAAAAAAGGCAATCGAACTATGGATGTTCATGTTTTAGTTGATGGGGGTAGCGAGACTTGGTATTTTTGAGAATGGCAGAATTTTCATTGTGATGCGGTATCGTCATCGTTGTTTGAACGTATTATGGTTCACCGGTGTTATGATCTTCTTCGATTTGCCTTCTGGGAAGGATGTTGTGAAATGGTGCATGAGAAGTAGTTGTCAGAGATAGCAGAGTGTAGAACGGTTTGGGAATCATGATGAAAGGTGATTTGGTCTAGGTATTTTATTTGGCCTGATGGTTACTGTACGGAGAAAGATTAAATATGGCAGAAAGGAGTCTGCTTGAAATGAAGAAGGATGTGAAGATTTGATTATCGTTTCAGATGCAATATGCTGCTCATGCTTCTCTCGAGTGCTGGAGTAAATCAAGATAACATCAATGAACACAACAATAAAAGAATCCAAATATGCCTTAAACATCTGGTTCATCATATCCATAAATGTTGTAGGGGCATTTGTCAGCCCAAATTACATCACTAGGAATTCACAATACCCATACCGAGTATCCGTCGGAGATGGCAGACCTACTCTCATAATCTCTTAAACAAGGAGGGGGACATGAGCATTGTACTGTGTGATTTAGAAATCCTTGGGAGTTACTGTGACTTTGGGTATTGTACGTGAATTAGAGTTGATAAAGTGGAAGGGGCTATGCGTAAGATGATCAGGGGCAAAGCGACCGGGCCGGATGAAATTCCGATGGAGTTTTGGAAGAGTACAGGCAAGGCAGGCTTGAAGTGGCTCACTAGGTTATTTAATGTCATTTTTAGAATGAAGAAGATGCCCGAAGAATGGAGGTGGAGCATTATGATTCCTGTATATAAGAACAAGGTTGATATCTAAAATTGCAATATTTATCGGGGTATAAAGCTGCTTAGCCATACTATGAAAGTCTGAGAGAGAGTGGTAGAGATGAGGGTAAGGAGGAGTGTGACTATTTCTGAGAACCAATGCAGGTTCATGTCGGGGCGTTCAACTACAAAAGCCATCCACCTTGTTTGGAGATAGATTGAGCAGTATATGGAGAGGAAGAATGAGTTGGATATGGTGTTCATCGACTTAGAAAAAGCATACGATAAAATTTCGAGAAACGTTTTGTGAAGATGTTTGGAGGCTAGAGTTGTACCTGTTGCCTATGTTAGGTTGATTAAGGACATGTGTGATGGATCAAAGACCGAAGTGAGGATTATGGGTGTTTACTCGGACCATTTTCCGGTTATGATGGGGTTGAATCAGGGGTTGACACTCAACCCATTTTCGTTTGCCCTGGCGATGGACGTACTGACGTGCCACATTCAAGGGGATGTGCCATGGTACATGCTATTTGTAGATGATATTATATTGATTGACGAGACGCGAGGTGGTGTGAACGCGTTATTAGAGGTATGGAGGCAGACCCTAGAGTCTAAAGGTTTCAAGTTGAGCAGGAGTAAGATAGAATATTTGGAGTGTAAGTTGAGTGGTGAGAATCGGGGGGTGGGGGGGGTGAGGCTGGACTCACAGGTCATCCCTATTAGAGGAAGTTTTAAGTACCTTGAGTCTATTATTCATGGGGATGGGTAGATTGATGAAGATGTCACACATCGTATTGGGGCGGGATGAATGAAATGGAGACTCGCTTTCGGAGTTTTGTGTGACAAGAAGGTTCCACTGAAACTTAAAGGTAAGTTCTACAGAAACGTGGTCAGATCGATGATGTTGTATAGGGCTGAGTGTTGGCCAGTCAAGATCGTTCATGTCCAGAAGATGAAGGTAGCAGAGTTCAGGAAGTTGAGATGGATGTCTGGGCACACAAGGTGGGTGTGGCCCCTATTGAGGACAAGATGCGGGAAGCGCGACTTAGGTGGTTTGGTCATGTGAGTAGGAGGAGCACAGGCGCCCCGGTGAGAAGGTGTGAGAGACTGACATTAGAGGGCATACAGAAAGGTATAGGTAGGCCAAAGAAGAGGTGGCGAGAGGTGATTAGGCAAGACATAGCGCAACTTTAGCTGACCGAGGACATGACCCTTGATAGGAAGATACGAAGGTCAAGGATTAGGGTAGTAGAGTAAGTAGTCTAGAGTATTCATAACAGTAATATTGGCACACAGTCTCGCCTTCTGTTGGTAGTAGGATTTTATGACTAATCGTTATTTTCTTCCATTGTTGATCACCTTACTATTTTGTTGTTTTATTTTGTTTTTATATGGATTTTTGGTGATGTCCCTTCGTGTCTATATTTTCATTAATGTGGTGCTTATGATTTCCTGATCCGAGGGTCTATTGAAAACAACCTATTTATCCTCACAAGGTAGGGGTAAGGTCTGCGTACACACTAGCCTCCCCAGACCCCACTAGTGTGGGATAATACTGTGTATATTGTTGTTGTTGTTGTTGTCAAACGTAAATAAATTTGTGGTTTATTGAGGTTGTCCGCTTGCTTAGTATTAAGATAGGCGCAGTCTAAGTCACGTGCCTTTCTTTATCATGCCTTGGCTAGCCTGAACAACCTCTTATTCCCACCCCGGCCCTCCACTTCCTCGTACAAACGACTAAACGCTGCAGTCTTCTCCACCGTAACTACTAGCTTTACTTCTTTCTTGGCCAACTTATATTGCTCCCTATTTGCCCTCTTCTCCTCCTCGTCTACATTCACCACTAGCTTCAGATACACCGCTTTCTTAGTTTCCACGTTTCCTTGCACCTTTCCATTCCACCACCAGTCTCCCTTGTGACCACCAGAGTAACCCTTTGAGACCCCTAATACCTCTCTAGTGGCTTCCTCAATGCAGTGCGCAGTCATGGTCCACATAGCGCTTGCGTCCCCACTACTCCTCCAAGCCCCCATAGTCAGCAGCTTGACTGCCAACTCCTGCGCTTTAGCTTCCATCAAGGCTCACCACTTGATCCTATTTTGGCTATACGTCGCCCTCTTTCTCGTCTTCCTCGTGATCTCACTGTCCATGACCAGGAGCCTATGAAAGGTCGAGAGGTTCTCACTCGGGATGACCTTGAAATCCGTGCAAAGACCTCTATCGGACTTCGTGTAGAGTAAATAAGCAATCTAAGTCTCGACCACCGAACTCCGGAAGGTGACCAACTGTTCCCTCTTCTTCGGGAAACTCGAGTTTGCTATCACCAAATCAAATGCTCTAAAACTGTGCAGAAGAGACGTTCCTCCTCCGTTTCTTTTTCCAAAACCAAAGCCATCATGCACATTATCATACCCCCCCAGACTCCGCTCCAATGTGGCCGTTGAAATATCCTCCTATGAAAATCTTCTAGGTATGCAGGATGCCATGCACCATCTCATCCAAATCCTCCCATAAATGCCTTTTGACTTCCTCATCCAAGCCTTCTTGGGGTGCATACGCACTGATTATGTTCAAAGTAAAACCTCCAAGCACTATCCCGAAAATAAGCGACAAAAATAAAATGAATAACCAAAATATAATCGACCAGTAAATGTCTCAAAACAGGTGAAGAAATAAAATAAAGGAACTAACGGGAACTATAATCTACAGCTAAAGGTCAGAAAAACTGGTGAAGAAATAAAAAAAAAGGCACTAAAGGGAATTATAATCTACAAGTAAAGGTCAGAAAAACATGTGAAGAAATACAATAAAAGAGCTAAAGGGCACTATAATCTACAACTAAAGGTCAAAAAGAAAATGTGCAAAACTAGAAACATAAACAAGTAGGCAAGTCAAGGGGATACAATTATGCTAAAATATAAAACTATTAAAATATCAAGACAAGAGATGAACAATAGAACCTGGATTGCAGATCCAAATTTATGAGCGAGATGTAAATCGCTTAAGCCACCAAGTTTTTATCGACCAAATTCGTTCTTTCTGTGCAAACTATTTGCTCCTCCAGACCGTTATTGTCGGTCTAGAATGTGTAAAAACTAGAAAGCAAAATGTGTATCTGGGTTCTCTCTCTTTATGCCTTAAGTTTCTGTTTGACAGATGGATCAAAGAAGGGCCAAGAATGCTTGGCAATGGAGAAAAAAAGAAAGAGAAAATATGTGAAAATTGCAGGACCAAATGTGAAAATTTGTGAATATTTTCACTGAACGACAAACTTCGAGAGGCCAAATGGGGGATAACTTTGTTGATGACGATCGGCTGACGGTGATGGTGACGAATGCCGAAATAACACCTTAGCTTTCTTGATTCTGTTCTAGTATAGTTAAACAATGCTTTTGAATTCAAATTCATTTGAAGCCCTCTTGATTCTTTAAGTTTGAAAACATAATATTTAAATTTAATAGGAAATCCCACAAATATTGATATAAATACACTCCCAAAACCCGGTGTCACTTAGTACACGAGCATCAAAATGATAACAAGTCTGACTGATAAAGACACTGTCTAAAAATATAGAACAGTACAGTAACTGAAAGGAAGAGAGTCAAGGTCAACGGATGGTAAGAAGCTACCTGATAGTCTATAACTGATAACACTTTAAGATCTATTAGTTGCCGGATCCGGAAGTACCTGGATCTGCACTCGAGGTGAAGGGTGTAGTATGAGTACAACCAACTTAGCAAGTAACAATACTAAATAAAGAACTGAAAGTAATGACACGCTTCATAGCTGAATCCAATTACAATAATTTCCAACATAAGAAAGTAGGCATGCTTGCAAGTTCAACAATTAAGGCCCAAACAATAATTTCATATCAAGTTCGACTGAAACATAAGATAATATCTCTCAGAAATTTTCAAAACAAAGATATATGAAAATTGTAGTACAATAATAATGAAATCAATGAAACCTCTCATAGCATCAGTCACTCAGTCCTCCCTCTCGCTCAGCACTCTGCACTCGCACTCAGTAGGTACCTGCGCTAATTGGGAGTGTGTACAGACTTTCGAGGGGATCCTTTACCCCAAGCGCTATAATCCGTAAGGACAACTCACGTGCTGCATGGACAACTCACATGCTAGTATAATATCTGGATCCGCACGTACAACTCATGTGCTATAGTGTAATATCTGGCTCTACACGGACACCTCACGCACTGCATGGACAACTCACGTGCTATTGTATAATATCTGGATCCGCATGGATAAGTCATGTGCTGCACGGACAACTCGCATATTATAGTATAATATCTAGATCCGCACAGACAAATTACGTGTTGCACGGACAACGCACGTGCTATAGTGTAATATCTCACAATCAGGCCCTCGGCCTCACTCAGTCATAAATCTCTCTTGTCTCTCAGGCTCTCAATAATCATGTAAATCAGCCCAAACAACAATGATATGATGCATGAATAACGAACAATAGATACTGAGATAAATAAATAAGTAAACTATGCCTAAGTACAAAACAACAATTCAACGGATAATTCAACATGTATAAAACTTTTATGGGTCCCTACTATGCCAACACATAATCTAAAGGAGATTTGTGGTTCAATTTCTCTACTACATGGAGAATGTACTGATAACAACATATTATTCAACTAAATAGTTCCATGGAATTGGAACAAGTCATAATTCATACAGTGCACGCCCACACTCCCGTCACCTAGCATGTGCATCACCTCAAAACCGATCACATAACACAAAATTCGGGGTTTCATACCCTCAGAACCAGATTTGGAATTGTTACTTACCTCAAACCGTGTAACGCTTTATTCTGCTATGCCTTTGCCTCGCGAATCAGTGTCCAAACACCTCGAATGTAGTCACAAATAATTTGATTCAGTCAATACAAATTATAGGAATTAATTCTATATGAAAATACTAATTTTCCAACAAAATCTAAAATTACACTTAAAAAACGCCCGTGGGACCCACATCTCAGAACCTGACAAAAGTTACAAAATATGAATGCCCATTAAACCAATAGTCCAACCATATCAATTTTACCAAATTCCGACATCAACTCGACCTCCAAATCTTAATTTCATATATTGAATTTCCAAGGCCCAAATCCTCTAATTTTACCTCAAAAACACGTAATCTAGTCGTAATACTCAAGGATAATCCAATATTATTGACTAACAATGATCAAAAGTGACTTACCTCAAGTTACCCGTAAATTCCCTCTGAAAAGCGCCCCAAAACCGTGCTTGAATGTCCAAAAATGGAAAAACTTGGAACCCATTCGAAATATATACTGCCCAGGGGCACCTGCGACTTACTTAGCCACTTCTGCGATCTCGCAGGTGCGCGAAACCAATCACTTCGGCGGTTTGCCAAGGCTGTCCTCCTTTCTCTTATGAGGTCACCTTCCCGCTTATGCGGGCTCGCTTTTGCGAGGAGAAATCCGCTTTTGCAGTCTTTGCGCTTCTGTGGTTGCAGAGTCGCAGATGCGACGTCACTTATGTGGACCATGTGCTCGCTTATGTGACCTCTGCCTCAACCCATGCCTGGTCACTTCTGTGTTGAAGGACATGCTGCTGGAAGATTGCACCTGCGAGCCAATTTCAGCAGGTGCGATTGCATTAGATGGCAGTAGGTTTCCAATTTTGTTCTAAGTCTGTATTTGATCCGTTAACCACCCAAAACTCACCCGAGACACTCAGGACCTCAACCAAATACACCAATAAGTCCTAAAACATCATACGAACTTAGTCAAATCCTCAAATCACATAAAAAAACACTAAAACCATGAATCATACCCCAATTTTAGCTTAATGAAACTAAGAAATTCTAACTTCTACATTCGATGCAAAAATCTATCAAATCAAGACCGATTGACCTCAAATTTTGCACACAAGTCATAAATGACATAACGGGCCTATTCCTATTTCAAGAATCAGATTCCAACCCCGATATCAAAAAGTCAACTCCCAGTCAAACTTTCAAACTTAAATTTCTATTTTCGACATTCCAAGCCTAATTTAACTACGAACTGTCAAATAATTTTCCGTACAAGCTCTTAAGTACAAAATCACCATACGGAGCTAATGAAATCATCAAAATTCTATTCCGGGTTCATTTACACACAAGTCAACATCCGTTCAACCTTTTCAACTTAAGCTATAAACCTTGGAACTAAGTGTTCCAATTCATTCCAAAACATCACCGGACCCGAACCAATCACCCCGGTAAGTCACATAACAATTTTAAAGCATAAATTGAACAGTAAATGGGGGAACAGGTTTGTAATACCCAAAACCACTAGCCGGGTCGTTACACGCTAAGTTCATCATTTTGGCGTGACAATCCAATATAGCATTATAGGGTGACAACCAATTCATACACAAGATGACATCAAAATCTACCATATCAAGAAGTGGAAGATCCACGCTAGTCTCAAGACTGCCGATAGTAACCACACACGAACGATAGACATGATTTACGACAATAGAATCTCCCACCGGTGTGGACACACATAGAAGCACTCAGAGAATCATGAGGCACAACCAAATATGAAGCAAAGTAGGAGGACACATAGGAATAAGTAGATCCTGGATAAAATAGAGCTGAAGCATCTCTATGGAAAACTGGAACAATACCTATGATCACGGCATCAGATGTCTTGGCCTCAGGTCTAGCTGGTAAAGCAAAATATCAGGGCTGGGCCTCACCACTCGGAGTTGTATCTCTGGGAAGACCCCTAACTGGCTGGCCTCCACTTCTAACAACTTGACCTCTACCTCTAGCTATCTGACCCCTGCCCTTAGCTAGCTGGGCGGGCGGTGGAGCAACCAGTGCCGGTATGATGGCACGAGAATCCTACTAAGATATGTTGCTCGACAACCTATGGAATACCTCCTGATTTGACCAATGTTCCCACACTCATAACACCCATCCTGTTGTTGTGGCTGCTGAAGCTGAAGCTGACCCGAAGTGGTCGGATAACCACCATAGTGACTCTGGAGTGGTGGTGCACTGATAGGAGCTGGATGTGCACTAAATGTCGGCTACCCAGAGTAAGGCATAATATGACCACGACACCCTAAAGCACCGTGAGATGCCTGAAGTGCTGAATAAAATGGCCTCGGAGGATGATCCCTACCATAAGTACCCCTGCCTCCATATGAGGCTCCTATGAAATTACCGGAATGACGGGGCCTCTTATACGACACTGGTCCTCTCTCCTGATCACGAACTAACTCGATCTGCCTAGCAATATGCATAGCAGTCTGGAAAGAAAATATCACTCCTGTCTCCTTGTCCATCTGAAGCCTGATAGTATAAGTGAGTCCATCAATGAATCTCCTCACTCTCTTTTTTTCAGTAGGAAGCAAGACGATGGCATATCGTGCTAAGTCCACAAATCGAGTCTCATACTAGGAAATTGTAATACTACCCAGCTGGAGACGTTCAAACTGCCTGTGGTATTCATCTTTCTCACGTAATAGGAAAATACTTCTCCAGAAATAATTGTGAGAACTGCTCCCAGGTAAGTACAGGCGAATCAGCTGGTCTAGTAAACACATAATCTCTCCACCACCTCTTGGAGGAACCAGTCATCTGAAACACAGCAAAATCGACCATGTTGCTTTCAACTATATCTATGTTACGTAGCACCTCATAGCAGCGGTCAAGATAATCTAGTGGGTCCTCAGTAGGTGTACCACTGGAGTGAACTAGAAAGAGCGTAGTAACTTGTAATCTCAATAAGGCCTCAGAAGACATGGCAGGCCTATCACCGACCTGTGCCTCAACAATTGGCTGAACTATCCCATCTGGCGAGACTATTGGATCCTGATATTGAGGAGCCATTTTCTCCGGAGCGGGAGTAGTGGGAGTCTGTGCTCCTCCCCCAACTTGTGAGACGACTGGTGCAATTGGAAATGTACCATTCTGGGCCACACCCTCCATAAGGCTCACCAAACGGTCTAGTGCATCCTGAAGCACTGGAGTAGCTATGAATCCTTCCGGGACCTGAACTGGTCTAACAGGTACAGTCTGAGTTAGAACCTCTGCTTCCAAATCCACCTGAGGTTCTACAACAGGTGTTGTTGCTCGAGTTCTAGACTGAGCTCTACCTCGGCCTCAGCCTCGACCCCTAGTCATAGTTTCCACCGGGGGCTCTGGCCCTTGTCCATCGGTAGATGTATTACGTGCTCTCGCCATCTGCAAGAGAATGAGAATAGAATGGTTCAATCATCAATGATATAATAAAATCGCACAGCATAATAAGAAAGAAGCGATATTGTTCCTAAACTTCATAGGCTATGAAAGATAATTACAGACATCTCCGTACCGATCCTTTAGACTCTATTAAGCATGACCGTGACTCGTGATACCTAAGTAACCTAGTGCTCTGATACCAATTTGTGACAACCCGAAATTCTCACATTCGGGACCGTGATGACGCCTAACATTTCACTTTCTAGGCAAGCCAACGTTAGAATAATTTTAACCATTATTTTTTCAATTCATCTTAATTACATAGTAAGGAAAAAACAACCAGAATAATATCTGAATTTAAATGAACAAACCAAAATAATAACGGAGTCTAAATATCATCCCAAAACTGGAGTCACAAGTATACGAGCTTTAGAATAATATAAACAAGGGTCTGAATAAAATAAAGTTGTTGGTAAGAAAGCACACAACTAAGATAAAGTAGAAGGGGCCTTCAGAGCTGTGAACGATGCGCACTAATAGCTGAATCCGAGCAAATCTACAGTACGCCGCTGGGACCAACTTCGGTGTCTTCACAAGAATTCCAGAGTGTACTATGAGTACAACCGATCCCGTGTACTCTGTAAGTGCCGAGCCTAACCTCGACGAAGTAATGACGAGGCTAAGGATGTCACGACCCAAAATTCATTAAAGGTCGTGATGGCCGGACATCACTATCATGCAAGCCAACACTAAATAGTTAATTATATTCTCATTTTAATATTTTTTTGAAATCGTGAAATTACTTCAATTTATCTAGTAAAAGATGAATTTACAGAATAAATAACAATGTTTTCCAATTTCAATACTGAACATCCCATAATCATCCCTGAACCCGGTGTCACAAGTGCATGAGCCTTTTCTAGGAATTTAAAATAAAATACAATAACTGTCCGAAATACAAATTTGGACAGGTACCCAGTAAGAATGCAGCTCACCTTTGAAGGAGACTCTGCTGGCTGCGGTGCGTTGTATAGAATGCAGCTCACCTAAGTCCCCGCCATAATCGCGCCTCTGTACCCACAAGGCTGCTGAACATATGTTACCTGCACAAACACGTGCAAAAAGTGTAGTATGAGTACGTAAATCAACGAGTACCCAGTAAGTATCCTACTTAACCCCGAAGAAGTAGTGACGAAAGGTCGACTTCGACAATTACTATGGGTTATAAATAGGATAACAATGATATAATTAAGTATGAATTATATGAACGGTTGCATGCTCTATAATTTGAAGTAAGTAAGTAGTTCTTTTATTATTAAGAAATCTCCAAATTTATCTCCCATTATTTAACAATTTAACCCAGGCCGAGGAGGTAATATCATTATTTATAAATTTTAAGGCAAGCAACAAATATTTAAACTATGCACTTCTAGATGGTCGAATGGTGCGAACCATAGATGCATATATTACCCCGCTCGCGAATCATACATGCGACGCGGTCAAATGTAAATTTAAGGAATTAGCCCGCTCGCGAATCTTACCTGCGACGCGGTCAAACGTAAATTTAACATTAAAATCATATATTTCCCTTGATTCTTTTCAAAAAAAGGGAATTTCAGCTTGTAGCTTTTTAAGAAAATTAGCCCGCTCACGAAACATACATGTGGCGCGGTTACACATATATTTCTTCAGCTATTATATTATTTCTCAATTCTTTTCAAAATTATGAAGTTTAAATGAAACCTTTTAAATCTTAAGTTCTTCAATTTCAACTCCTTTCAAAACATTTAATAAGCAGACTCAATCTCGCTCCCTCTCAAGGCAAACAATAAACATTAATCAATAATAATATCAACAAGGCATGATGTGAGCCTAAAACTACCCATACGTAAGCATAACTAGTAGATACGGATGGACTCTCGTCACCTTGTACGTACGTAGCCTCCACAAATAGAAGCACATAATAATTTAGTTCACCTATGTGATTAATTCCCCCTTACAAGGTTAGAAAGGAGACTTATCTCGCTCCGTAGTTCCATAACTGGCTTTCGAGCCCTTCAAACAACTCGAATCGATGCACAACGCTCCAAAACTAGCCAATATTTATACAAACCCATTAATATACACTCGAATACTCATTATAATCCAATTTATAGCAATTTCTAACCCCCGATCGAAAATTCGATAAAAATCTCCCTCGGGCCCATATGCCCAAAATTTGAAATTTTTTGAAGATAATCATTACCCATAACCTTATGAACTCAAATATATGATTTAGTCCCAATTCCATGCCCAAGTTCGTGGTCAAAAATCCAAAATACCAAATTCTAGATTTTCTACCAAAACCCCCCACAATTTCTACTAATTTCCATGTTTAAATTCTTATACAAATCATGTATTTAACTTATACTAAGTGGGGATCACTTACCTTAAGTTGCTTGCTGAAAATCTCCCCTTGAAGCTCTTTAAAATCGCCTAAACCAAATGAAAATGGAAGAAAAATTGGCCAAGTCCCGCTTTAAAGAAACACACTGCCCAACCCGACCTTCGCACCTTCGGTCCAACAGCCACTCCTGTGGCTCTGTAGGTGCGGTCCAAATTCCGCTCCTGCGGTCCTCACTGCCCAGCTAAGACTCGCATCTGCGGAAGTGTTTTTCGCTTCTACGAGTTTCGCAGGTGCGACCTGCTATGCACATCTGTGCAAATTCTACTCACCAGCGATAGCTTCCTCGCGCATGCCCACACGCAGGTGCGCTTCTTTAGTCCGCTTCTGCGGATCCCCTAGCTCCAGTCCCTTCTTGCTTCTGCGAGCAATTCGCCGCAACTACGATCTCGCACCTGCGGCCAAAGTCACGCAGGTGCGATTACACCAGAAATTCTTATGTCCAAAAATTGATCCGTTAACCTTCTGGAATCCACCAGAGGCTCGCGGGACCTCAACCAGATATACCAACATGTCCCAAAACACGTTACGAACTTAGTCTAGCTGGTAAAGCAAAATATCAGGGCTGGGCCTCACCACTCGGAGTTGTATCTCTGGGAAGACCCCTAACTGGCTGGCCTCCACTTCTAACAACTTGACCTCTACCTCTAGCTATCTGACCCCTGCCCTTAGCTAGCTGGGCGGGCGGTGGAGCAACCAGTGCCGGTATGATGGCACGAGAATCCTACTAAGATATGTTGCTCGACAACCTATGGAATACCTCCTGATTTGACCAATGTTCCCACACTCATAACACCCATCCTGTTGTTGTGGCTGCTGAAGCTGAAGCTGACCCGAAGTGGTCGGATAACCACCATNGATACTTCAAATCACATCAAACAACGTCTAATTCATGATTCGCACTCCATTCCAAGCTTAATGAACTTTAGCCTATCAAAACACGTCCTATTGACTTCAAATTTTGCACACAAGTCATAATTGACATTACGGACTTTCTCCAACTTCTGGAATTGGAATCTGACCCCGATATCAAAAAGTCCACTCCCGGTCAATCTTATCAAAATTATTAAAATTTCCAACTTTCGCCAAATGACCCCAAAATGACCTACGCGCCTCCAAATCCACTTCCGGACGCACTCCCAATATCAGAATCACCATGCGGAGCTATTCCCAGACACGGAATCTCAAACAGACATTGATATCATCGAAATGTACTTCAACTCAAATTAATGAAATTCTTCCAAAATGCTAACTTCCGCAACATGTGCCGAAACGCTCCCGGGGCATCCAACACCCGATCCGAACATATGCTCAAGTCCGAAATCATCATACAAACATGTTGGAACGTTAAAATCCCAATTCCGAGGCCGTTTACTCTAAAATCCAATCTTAGTCAATTCTTCCAACTGAAAGCTTTTGAAATGCGAATTTTCTTTCTGATCCAACTCCAAACTTTCCGAAATTCAATTCCGAATATACGCACAAGTCATAATACCTGAAGTGCAGCTGCTCATGGCCTCCAACCGCCGAACGACGTGCTAGAGCTTAAAACGACCGGTCGGGTTGTTATATTCACTTCCACTTAAACATACGTTCGTCCTCGAACGTGCTAAGAACAACGTTGGAGTTGTCCGAAATCACTGATTATAACCTCGTGCTCCTACCCGTGCTACCACAACTTAGTTGCGCACACTGGCTCGAGTAAATCTGAAGATTCCCCTTTTGTTTAGTCAAACTTGCCTTAGAGCCAAATTCCAATATCCGGAATCTTCTGCTAGGCCTGTTTCTAACATACGATCACCGTATCAATCACCACAGGATGTACCAAAACATGACTGCATACCTTTGCTGAATTAAACATGCACCACCTAATTCACATGCCCATAATAACATTCTCTGAGCATAATAACCGACATTCCCGGAATCTAATGCTCACCATGCAACTCATGACATATATAAGTCTGGTTCCAACTCTTGTAAACTGCCACGACAGAAGAGACGTGTAGAAATTCATAACCAACTGCCGAGTCAACAAGTCATTGATTCGCTCCTCCTGACTAGAATCATCACCCCATTATAACCAAATAATGATATTTTCTCTTTACTATACTTCATATAATCGGATCGCACTGATCTCGGATCCAATAATCTCGTCTCACCCGGCATAAGCTGTTCAGGAAATAAGCCTCCTCAAACGCTGCTAAAAGTCTCATGTAATGCGACAATGTGCTAATAAGCTATAAACTCAACGTGATACATAAGGAAAATGAACTCTGGAAGGGACTACTCAACACATGTAACTAATTAGAGAACTAGAAATGTGTCATGAACGTTCCTTAGAAAATGGGACACAAAACACACAAAATAGAATATAGGGGACTATACTCAACATCACACTGTTGCAGCGTGCAATCCGATCCAAACAACATACATGTGGCGGCATGCCACCCGATTCACACATAATAACCTATAAGGAATTAGTTACCGAGCTAAAAAGCTCATACCTACAAAATACCAGAATATCAGTCACAAGCATGCTAAGTGCATAATACCATCCTTGGGAGGACAGGCAGCGCCATACGCTACAAAACTCAAGCACAACTAAGGTGTGATATATGATCCGAATATCAAGGACTATCCCGCTCACATAACACCATCGCTACGTGGAGCCTCCACACATAGGAAATTTATCAAGCTTTTTCACAACTCACATGGCACAATATAGTATTACATGAAATAGACGACGACAAAATAACATCCAACGTTCGAATAATCCTCTATAAGGAGCGCTATGCTGAAATGAACACATCTGCCCTGACATAGAGCCCATATTCACATTTAAATCCATCCACAGACCTCAAGCAAATTCTGATTGCACCGTACTAGGCTAATAACCTTTCAAGGATCCATAATAAACCTTTTTCCCATAACACACGAGAACAACCATCATAACTAGAACAAACTTCCACTGTCCACAACCAAATGAACCGAGCGCCTTCCAGGCATAAATTTTCAAATTAGCGATATTACCACCCTCTTCATACTTGGTTTAAATCTTCAATCAATCAAGTGACTACATGTCACACTTATACAATCTTCCTGTGGGACACGCTCCCATGACTTTCCGTACCAGGTAACAAGTTTGCACGCCCATACCACCGGCCACACTAACGTTGTGAATCAAATCGTGAATCGCAATCAGTATGCAAAGCCTTTTACACAAGACACCAATCTCAAGTGACGCTAGAGACAATACCAGCTTACTCTAACCATCTAAATCCTTTCCTGCTTATCCGAGCTCTTAACATTCTTGTCTACACCAAACTGCAACCTTGATCCTCAACTTCCGAATCCCATGCCGATAACTCTACTTAATCATGACAATGCGCAAGTGTACAGAAATTTCATCTTAACCTCCGAACTACTAATAGGATAAACACTTCACCACATAAAACCCTTTTTCTTAACTTATTCCAAGATAACCATCTCAATACGTGACTGAATCCTCATATCTGCAGAAAATACCAAGCTCAAGTAGTGTTCTAAACCACCATAACCCTTCCAGGATCCATTTGCACATAACAGGCCATAATACTCGAAAGCCTCCAAATAAGATCAGTTACGGTAAACCCCCTTTCAAGTCATTCACTTCCTCAACACATGGGCAAGCATCCTACCATCACATCAATGCTGTGCGATAACAACTCATGAGTATCATCGCAACCTGTGCATAGTGTCAAAGTTCTCAGAAGTACAACTACTAAGCTGAAATGACAGAATATCATTCCACTAGGTGATGACAATAGCCCAATCAACTACGTAGGGAGAAACATCCCGCACCACATCTATAGAACCATTACCATTCCTCAATTCCCGATTTATAACCAGCGCTTCACGTCGCATAATATTGAATGGGAAAGAAATAAAGGAATAAGCCTCAAAGGAATCAAATTGCACGATGAGGAATCAAGAAGGGAAGTGCTCCTAACAGTCTTGTAGCCTCTTGAAGATAAGTACAGACGTCTCCGTACCGATCCGCAAGACTCTACTAGACTCGCTCATGACTCGTGAGACCTAAGTGAACCTAGTGCTCTAATACTATATTGTCACGACCCAAAATCCATTAAAGGTAGTGATGGCGCCTAACACTGCTGTCAGGTAAGCCAACCTTGACTAATTAATTTAATTACTCATTTTAGTATTTTTGAATCGAAATTTTCTTCAATTAAATAGTAAAGATAGAATTCATAGAGTAAGTGATAAATNAATGAATTTACAGAATAAACAACAATGTCTTCCAATTTCAATACTGAACACCCCATAATCATCACAGAACCCGGTGTCACAAGTGCATGAGCCTTTTCTAGGAATTTAAAATAAAATACAATAATTGTCCGAAATACAAATTTGGACAGGAAAGAAAATACAATACTCTGAATGAGATTCTGCTGGCTGCGGAGCATCGTATAGAATACAGCACACCTAAGTCCCCGCCATAATCATGCCTTTGCGCCCACAAGGCCGCTAAACATATGTGTACCTATACACAAATGTGCAGAAAATGTAGTATGAGTAAATCAACGCGTACCCAGTAAGCATCCCACCTAACCCCAAAGAAGTAGTGACGAGGGGTCGACTTCGACACTTACTATGGGCTATAAATAGGATATCAATGATATAATTAAGTATGGATTATATGAACGGTTGCAAGCTCAATATTTTGAAGTAAGTAAGCAATTCTTTTATAATTAAGAAATCTCCTAATTTATCTCCCATTATTTAACAATTTAACTCATGCCGAGGAGGCAATCTTATTATTTATAAATTTCAAGGCAAGCAATACAAGCATACGCAAATCATGCCGAGGTCGTATGACCCGATCCAATAAATATTTAAATTGTGCATTGTCAGAGGGTCGAATGGCGTGAACCATAGATGCATCTATTACCCCGTTCGCGTATCATACATGCGACGCGGTCAAATGTAAATTTAAGTAATTACCCCGCTCATGAATCATACCTGCGACGCGGTCAAATGTAAATTTAACATTAAAATCATATCTTTCTATCTTGATTCTTTTCAAAATAAGGGAAATTCAGCTTGTAGCTTTTTCAGGAAATTAGCCCGCTCGCGAAACATACATGCGACGCGGTTACACAAAGATTTCTTCAGCTATTATATTATTCCTCAATTCTTTTCGAAATTAGGAAGTTCAAATGAAACCTTTTAAATCTCAAGTTCTTCAATTTCAACTCCTTTCAAAACATTTAATAAGCAGACTCAATCTCGCTCCCTCTCAAGGCAAACAATAAACATAAATCAATAACAATATCAACAAGGCATGATGTGAGCCTAAAACTACTAAGACGTAGGCATAGCTAGTAGATACGTACGGACTCTTGTCACCTTGTGCGTACGTAGCCCCCACAAATAGAAGCACATAATAATTTAGTCCACCTGTGGGGTTAATTCCCCCTTACAAGGTTAGAAAGGAGACTTACCTCACTCAGTAGTTCCATAACCGCCTTCCGATCCCTTCAAACAACTCGAATCGATGCATAATGAACCAAAATTAGCCAATAATTATACAAACCCATTAATATACACTTGAATGCTCATTATAATCCAATTTATAGCAATTTCTAACCCCCGATCGAAAAGTCGATAAAAATCTCCCTGAAATATTTTGAAAATAATCATTACCCATAACCTTACGAACTGAAATATATGATTTATTCCCAATTACATGCCCAAATTCGTGGTGAAAATTCAAAATACACAATTCTAGGTTTTCTACCAAAGCCCCCACAATTTCTACTAATTTGCATGTTTAAAGTCTTATACAAACAATGTATTGTACTTATACTAAGTGGGGATCACTTACCTTGAGTTGCTTGCTGAAACTTTCCCCTTGAAGCTCTTCAAAATCGCCCAAATCAAATGAAAGTGGGAAAAAATGGGCCAAGTCCCGTTTTAAAGAAACACACTGCCTATCTCGACCTTCGCACCAGCGGTGCAATAGCCGCTCCTGTGGCTCCGCAGGTGCGGTTCAAATTCCGCTCCAATGGTCCTCACTGCCCGTCCAAGACCTCGTACCTGCAGAAGTTTTCTTCGCTTCTGCGAGCTTCGCAGGTGTGACCTGCTATGCGCATCTGTGCAAATTTTATGAACCAGCGGTAGCTGCCTCGCGTGTGCGCACAAGTAGGTGCGCTTCTACGGTCCACTTCTGCGAGCAATTCGCCGCACCCAAGATCTCGCACCTGCAGCCAAAGTCATGCAGGTGCGATTACACCAGAAGCATTAAGCTTCAGAAATTCTTAAGTCCACAAATCGATTCGTTAACTATCCGGAATCCACCCGAAGCCCTCGGGACCTCAACCAGATATACCAACACGTCCTAATTGACATTCCAAGCTTAATGAACTTTCGAATTTCAACTTCTACATTCGATGCCAAAACCTATCAAATCACGTCCGATTGACCTCAAACTTTGCACGCAAATTATAATTGACATTATGGACCTACTCCAACTTCCGGAATTGGAATCTGACCCCGATATCAAAAGGTCTACTCCCGGTCAAACTTCTCCAAAATTTCCAAATTTCCAACTTTCGCCAAATGACCCCAAAATGACCTACGAAACTCCAAATCCACTTTTAGACGCGCTCCCAATATCGGAATCACCATGTGGAGCTATTACCAGACACGAAATCCCAAATGAACATTGATAACAAACTCAAATTAATGGAATTCTTCAAAAATACTAACTTCTGCAAAAGGTGCTGAAATGCTCTCGGGGCATCCAAAATCGGAACCGAACCTATGCTCAGGTCCGAAATCATTATCCAAACATGTTGGAACCTTCAAATCCTGATTCCGAGGCCGTCGACTCGAAAATCCAATCTTAGTTAATTCTTCCAACTTAAAGCTTTCGAAATGAGAATTTTCTTTCCGATCCAACTCCGAACTTCCCGATATTCAATTCCGACCATAGACATAATTCATAATACCTGAAGTGAAGTTGCTCATGGCCTTCAACCACCGAACGACGCGCAAGAGCTCAAAACGACCGTTCGGGTACAAAGGCAGGCCGCTTACATTAACATGTACGCAATAATAATAATAATAATAATAATAATAATAATAATAATAATGATAATAATGATAATAATGATGATGATAATAATAATAATAATAATAATAATAATAATAATAATAATAATAATAATAATGATAATAATAACAGGAATAGTGGTAAGACGAGTAAATCATATCAATAATTGAAATCAATTCAGCAGTCATAATCCTTCAATTAATTTTTGTTGCGGTGTGCAATCCGCTCCAACAATATAAACTTAACATAAAATCCGTTGCGGCGTGCAACCCGATCCAACAATATAATCTTTCGAATAAATTCCGTTACGGCGTGCAACCCGCTCCAACAATATAAACTTAAAAATAAAATCCGTTACGGCGTGCAACTCGATTCAACAATATAACTTAACAACTCTTAAATGTAAAAATACTCCAATAAATATCACATTTAATAAGAAATTATTAGGCAACAAAGCATACAATAATTATGATTTATTGAGGAAACAAGTAATGACAAGTAGCAATTAATTGTGGAAATCAAGGAGAAACTAGGCTTTTAAATATTTAGTATGCTAAATGTCAAGTAACAATTAAGACACATAAGTCAAATAATTTAACAATTATAGCACGACTTCAAGACATAATATTAGACAAGGAATATGAGAGGAATAATTTAATGATTAATTCATGATTTAAAATAATTTACCATTTTCTGATAAATATGAAAACAATCAATTTGACGACGTATAGGCACTTGTCACCTCACATGTACGTCGTTATACATGATATTCACATAACAAATAATTCAAGGTTGTATTACCTCAAGTCAAGGTTAACCACGACACTTACCTTGTTTTGCAAATTTCGATGTCGTGAAAACCCCTTTGGAATATAATCACTTTCAGATATATAACACTTACCCAAGTCGATGTCGTGAAAACCCCTTTGGAATCGCCCAAATCCGAGACTCAAAACTCAAAAATGAGCAAACATGACCAACACCCGATTTTATGTATTATGTCCAGTATTTTCGCATCTGCGGACATATTTTCGCATCTTCGGTCTCGCATTTGCGAGACAAGGCTCGTATTTGCGATGCTAGGCTTCCAGGCCAGTGGCCGCACCTGCGCAAGGAGTGTCGCACCAGTGACATCACAAAAATGACCAGCTAAACGCAGAAGCGGTTTGCTACCACAGAAGTCATCCTCCCTTCGCAGAAGCGATTGCGCATCTGCGCAACATTACTCCGCAGAAGCAACGAATTTCACATAGAAGCGGGGCCGCACCTGCGCTCCACAATTCGCAGGTGCGAAATACTAGAACCAGACCTGCATAGTTTTACCAAAATGGTCTGAAACATGTCCGAAACTCTCCCGAGCCACTCAGGACCTCATCTAATTATTCCAAAACGTTTCGTAACATAATACGGACTTACTCAGGGTCTCAAATCATGTCGAACAACATCAAAATTACAATTCACACCTTGGTTCAGACTTATGAGTTTCAAAGTTTTCACTTTACAACACCCACGCCGAAACGTATTAAATGAATCCGGAATGATTACAAATTTGGTGCACAAGTCATAAATGACATAATGGAGCTATTCCAACTATCGTAATCTCAATCCGAGTTTGATATCGATAAAGTCAAATTGACGGTCAAATTTGGAAATCTTAAGCCTTTAAGTTTCTAGTTTTCGTTAAATGGCAATAATTCAAGCCATGGACCTCCTAATTCGATTCTGGGCATACGCCCAAGTCTTAAATCACGATACGGACCCACTAGAACTGTCAACATACAGATTCGGGTCTGTTTTCTCAAAATGTTGACTGCAGTCAACTCAAAAGAGTTTTGAAGCTCCATTTCATATTTTAATCAATTTGTCACATAAAAACTTTCTAGAAAAATTTACGGACTGTGTACACAAGTCGAGGAATGCTAAACGGTTCTATTCACTATCTTAAAACATAGAAATAAATGTTTAAAATTAAAGATGACATATTGGGTCATCACATTATCGCTTCTATAGCCACCCATATCGCTCCTATAATAGCCTTCCTTATCACTCCTTTTGATAGCCTCCCTTATCACTTCGCCCAGACAACATCCCAACATACATAACAAAGTGAAATTCCACCCTTATGCCTGCATAATGTTCACAATGGATTGTGTAACGACCCGGCCGGTCATTTTGAGAATTTAAGTCCCGATCGGCAACATAAGGTCTGGAGAATCTTCGTATTATGTGTATTGAATTGTGTGCATGGTTGAATTTAAGTACCGGATGATTCGAGGTGATTTGGGACACTTAGTCCCTAAAATGGAAGCTTAAGCCTTAGGATTTTGACCGTAGTCGGAACTATGTGAAGACGACTCTGATATGGAGTTCCGTTGGTTCCGTTAGCTCTGTTGGGTGATTTTGGACTTATTGGCATGTCCATATTGTGTTTAGGAGGTCTGTATCTCATTTAGGCTTGAAATGGCGAAAGTCGGATTTTTGGAGATTTTGACCGATAGTGGACTTTTTGATATCGGGGTCGGAATCCAATTCCACAAGTTGGAGTAGGTCCGTAATGTTGAATATGACTTGTGTGCAAAATTTGGGGTCAATCAGACGAGGTTTGATAGGTGTCAACATCGGTTGTAGCAATTTGACGTTTAAAGTTCATTAAGTTTGAATTGGAGGGTGATTCATGTTTTCAGCATTGTTTGATGTGATTTAAGACCGCGAGCGAGTCCGTATTAGGGTATGGAACTTGTTGATATTCTTGGACGGGTCCCCGGGTGTGTTTCAGACGAGTTGCAGATGTTTTTCATGATTTTGAACAGGTGTGGTTCTGGTGTTTTCGGACCTGCGACGCTTTGGAGCTCAGGTGTGGCTCCACTTCTGCGTGAGCCTGGTCGCTTCTGCGGTCATGGTGTTCTGGAGGCTCTCTCTCTTTTGCGAAGGCCGGCACAGAGGTGCGAAGGCCGCGTTTGCGATCCAGCGGTCGCACCTGCGAAGAATCTCGCTTCTGCGTTTCCCCCTTGCGCTTCTGCGGTGCCGCTGGTCCGACTATAAATCCGCAGATGCGGTTCCAGGCCTAGCTAGCTGAGTTCGCAGATGCAGGCTCTTTTATCACAAATGCGTGTGCGCAGGTGCACCTCCTTGTCCGTAGATGCGGAAATCCTAGGTGAATCATTTAAGTCGAGGGTTTGGCCATTTTCTTCATATTTTGAGTTTTAGACTTCGGGTTTGGGAGCTTCCTTGTGGGGTTTTCAAGAACAACGATTGGGTAAGTGTTCTTCACCTAGAATTTAATATATTCCATGATTTTATCTTCATTTTTATCATTTAAATTGTGTTTTAAGTGGACAAAAATTTAGGTTTTTGAAGAAAAATTCCAAAATAAAAAATCATGATTTTAGGGATAAAATGGTATCGAAATTTGATAATTTTAGTATTGTTGAACCCGTATCGGAATGGGTGTTCGAGTTTTGTGAAAATTGTCGGGTTTCAAGGTGCGGGTCTAGGGGTCGACTTTTGGATTGATTTTTAGATTTTGATAAAGATTGAGGCTTTATGATCTGGAATAGTTTCTTATGAGTTTTATTTGTACTTAGAAGTTATTTTTGTTAGATTTGAACCACCGAGAGGTCATTTCACCCGAGAAGTTCATTTTAGAGTACCGGTCTGTCTTCTTTGAGGTACGTATCTTCCCTAACTTCATGTGGGGGAACTACCCCTTAGGGTTTGACTCTTCTATGCTATTTGTTGTCCGTGTACGCAAGGTGACTAGTACGTGCTCGGACCTATTTGTGAAAACTGGCCTTTTAGTGTTCTTAGGTCTTTGTATTCACTGATTATGCATTTATTATGTTATGAATACGTCTCTTAATTACTAGTTTCACCTTTACCTGCTTTAATTAGAATTAATTGCTTCATGATCCGCCCTTGATGCTTATTTGAGTCATTTGTGCCTTAACTGAAATTGTTATCTCTTCTATTTCCATGTTATCTTTCCCCTAACTGCGTATTTGTATTTGATGTTATAATTATCTCTTTTGTAATTGTTCATCCTTAATTGAGACTATGATTATCTCTCTACTGCTTGTACTTAATTGAATTTGTTGTGTCTCTTTCGTAATTGCGCGACCTTAAAAGAAGTGTAGATATCCTATATCTTAGTTGGCTTGTCCTTATTTGGAATCATTCGACTTGTGTTAGCTCCCTTGTTGTTGAACTGTACATTACGGGCAATTGTTGCATATTACTTCCTTTCTTATTAATTTGTTCTTATTATGACTAGCATTCTCTATTGTGGCCACTCCTTGTGAATTCATTTCCTCCGTTCCCTTGAGTTCTGGAATTTCTGAGTTAATTTATTTCTCATACCCTTGTATTAGTGTTATTGTTGCTGTTGTACTTGTTGTTCTTGCATATTTACTTTGGGACTACAAGGCAGTACCTCGGGAGTCCCCTGTTGAGCATTTACTTTTAGGACAACGAGACGGTATCTCGGGAGTTTCCTTCGTTGACATCTCTTTGTTATGGGGTTGCATGAGGTTTCTACCATGCTATTGTTATTATTGATATTTGCACATGCGACGTGAAAAGGCGGGATACATATATGTGGGTTGTGCTTGTGGTGAGACAAGGTGGGAACATTATTATACACGTGTGGTGAGACAAAGCAGGCATTTACCTGGGTGGGCTATGTCAGGGATTGATTTGTGATGTCCTGGGGGCATTCTTGTTGTTTATATTTGTGTATTGGTACACTTACCTGTGTGAGCTTATCTTGTGAAAGTTGTAAGAAAACATTCTACGTGTTGTTTGTTCTTTTTCCTTATGCTCACTAGCTGGTATGAACTATATTAGAACACTTGCACAAGTATACATGTAGTTAAGAACTCTTATCGGATAAGAGGTTTTCTTGATATTGTTGAGTATAAAAGCACACCCTTACTTACTTGCCTTCTATGTGAGAATGGCTCTATTTGGCATGCGAGTCGTCAGTGCAGTTATGGGGTGTAATGAGGGCACATGATGCCAGGTGTTAGGGTTCAGGTATTGAGACCCGTGAGTTGTGATTTGTCCAAGGTTTAGTACCTCGTGGAGTTTGTTGACTAAAACCTGATGTGAAAGTGGTCATTGTTGCTGAGTTATTATTTGTTCTTGTTGTATCTGTGATTTCGAATTTAGGTTGTGTTTACATTCACCCTTTTGTGTCATTTTTATGGTATTCCGCTGATACTTGTTATTGTCCTTTCCTATTGCAATTACGGTATAGTTAGTCATATCGCGTAGTCTTTATGCAGATATTATACTCTGTTGTTTCTATACTTATACTTTGTTCAGGTCATTTAGTCCAGTAGGTGTCTTGACTGTTCCTTGTTACTAATCCACTAAGGTGAGTCTTGATAATTGTTGGGTACCATCGTGGTGTACTCATACTACACTCCTGCACATTTTTGCGCAAAATCCAGGTATTTCGAAGTAAGTTGATCATTAGCTAGTTATGCGGATTGTTGCTGCGCGGACTCAAGGTAAACGTGTTGCTGCATTCGCAGGATTCAGAGTCATCTTCCTATTTTGTATTCACATTGTTTTACCTATTTCCAAACAGTTGTATTTAGAAATTTGTAGCAATCTCTGTAGAGCTTATGACTTGTACTACCGATTTTGGGAATTGTAAATTTGTATACAGAATTACATTTCAAGTTGTCAGATGTTATTTATTATGGTTGTTATTCAGTAAATATTAGACTTACCTAGTCCCTAAGACTAGGTTGCATCACGATACCCAACGAAGGGGAAATTGGTCGTGACAAGTTGGTATCAGAACTCTAGGTTCATAAGCGCTACGAGTCATAAACGATTTTAGTGGAGTCTTGCAGATCGGTACAGAGATGTTTGTACTTATCTTCTAGAGGATACGAAACTATTAGGAGAGTTTCACTTCCTTCATTCTTATCATGGTTCATTGATATCGAAGTTTGAATTTTTATCATTCCATTCTCTCACGGATGGTTAGGACACGAGCTGCAGTCGCTGATGACGTTACTCTATGAGTAGATGTCACTAGGGGTAGAGGTAGGTCCCAAAAGGGAGCACGCACCGCAACTAGAGCATCCACCAGAGCAGCAATTGAGGAGCAGCCGGTAGCTCCAGTTGGGTGACAGGTACCGGAGGCGCCTTCTATTACCCTTGGACTTCAGGAGACATTAGCACAGTTCCTGATCATATTTGGTACATTGGCTCAGGCAGGTTTGATTTCGGTTGCACCAGCAATTTCACATACCAGGGGAGGAGCTTAGACTCCCGCTGCCCATACTCTAGAGCAGCGAGTTCATGTTGGTTAGGTTCCAGGTGTCATGACGACATAGCCTGTGGTCCTAGTTCAGCCCGTGGTTAGTGTAGCAACATCTGAGGAAGAACAACTTAGACTTGACAAGTACAAGAAGTACAACCCTCCTACCTTCAGTGGATTGGAGACAGAATGCCCAGGATTTTCTGGAGGAATGTCACCACATTCTCCATACTATGGGTATTGTGGAGAGGAGCGGGGTTGCTTTTACCACATTCCAGCTCATGGGAGCGACTTATCAGTGGTGGTGGCCGTATGAGTTGGGTAGCCCGGCAGAGTTAGATTCACTTATATGGGTTCAGTTTTCAGAGATGTTCCTGAGAGAGTTTGTACCTCAGTCCCTTCGAGATGCATGGCGCGCAGAGTTTGAGCAGTTGTGCCAGCGCACTATGTTAGTGTGTGCCATTAGATTTAGTGATTTGTCTAGACATGCACCTCTTTTGTTCGCTACATTTAGAGAGCGTGTCCGTAGATTCATTGAGGGGCTCTGGCATGATATTCAGTTTAGCATGGCTTGGGAGTTAGAGTCAAATATTTTATTTCAGTAGGTAGTAGGGATCGCTCGCCGAGTAGAGGGTATGTGGGATTAGGAGAGAGGAGCCATGCGAGGTTAGGAGAGAAAGAACAGGGAGGCGATGAGGCCTCGTAGATCGGATAGATCTACTGGTCCTTATTTTGGAGGCATGGTACGACATAGTAGAGGATTTGTGGGTCAGCCAGTTCAGTTTGCACTTCAGGCTTTGCACAGTGTATCAAGTGCTCAGTTGTCTCAAAATACCCGTATCACACAGTTCCCATAGCCACATTAGCAGAAAGGTTGTTTCGAGTGTGGAGATACCAACCACACGGTGAGATATTGTCCTAGACTCCAGACATGTGTGTCACAGCAGAGTATTCAGGAAAATAGAGGGTACCTAAGAGGGGAAGTCTCGACCCGTTGATGTGTTTCATATAATAGGCTTGAGGCCACTGCTCCAGATGATGTCATCCAGGTATGCTTTTGATTTGTAACAAAGGGGCACCATTCGTATTTTGATTCGGTTATGCTTATTGAGGCGAGTTCCCCTATTTGTTGTCCCACCTATGGGTGAGTTCATGACCTAGTATTATGTTTATGTATTTTCCCCTGTTAGGAAATTCTATGAGTGATATCCATGTCTATCATTGTTATAATTAATAATTGAAAGTTACGAGACTAGAAGTGAATTCATATTGTCTATTATGGCAGGTTTGATGTGATTTCTGAGTAATTTGGTTACGATTTGTGATTTGATACTCTACCGGGGTGAGAGTTCAGTAAGTGTTGTGATTTTATTGGCAGAATTGATTTAGTGGAATATTTCAATTGGTATGATGTGTATTCGGCTTGAGATTCAGAGTTGAGGGTGAGACCCTCAAGATTCCATGTGATTTGATATGTTTGAGCCCGGCTGCGTGCCGCAGTGGAAGTTATATCAGGATGAGATCCTTGTGATTAGTTCATATACTTTAGTTTTTCCTTTTAAATTGATTTGTAGGATGGTACTCATAGAGAGTTGTGCATGTCGGGCATTGTTTAATATTTCTCTTATGTGTTTCTCTTTACACATTCAGTCATTTTTTGTTTTGTGCTTCTTGAGTTTTATCTTGCGAGGTGTGTGCCCGGTGGTGTTAGTTATGACTTGTTAATCCGGGTGAATAGTTATGAGGTCTTCATGTTTCTTGCATCATTTTCAGCATTATGTAGGTTTGGAACGGGTTGCTAACCGATATGAGGCTAATTGTCGGTGCTGGTTGATTACAGGCAACTATTATGACCAGAAATGTTATTATGGGCCTATGTGTAGTGTGTCACGTTGTGTGGTTGTACCTTGCGGGTGTAGGCATGAGTTGCCGAAGCTGGTTGAGACTGATACCGGGTATGGATTTAAAATCGGGTCTTTTGGAGATGAATGAAAGGTGAGAATTCTGACTCTAAGGCTTATCGGTGCAGGTAGAAAGGATAAAGTACAGTTGAGATGGTGTCGTCGGGCTTATGTGGATTGGGGTGACTTGGGGTCACCCGCGGGTGTATATTGGATATGTGCTTTCAGTGAATTTGAAGACTTCGAGGTGAATTTTGGCACGTTTGAGGACGAACTTTTGTTTAAGAGGGGAAGAATGTAACGACCCGGCCGGTCATTTTGAGAATTTAAGTCCCGATCGGCAGCATAACATCCTGGGCAGTTTCATATTATCTGTATTGACTTGCGAGCATGGTTGAATTCAAGTACCAAATGATTCAGAGTGATTTGGGAGACTTAATCGCTAAAATGGAAGCTTAATCCTTAGGATTTTGACCGTAGTCAGAACTGTGTGAAAAAGACTCCGGAATGGAGTTTCGTCGATTCTGTTAGCTCCGTTGGGTTATTTTGGACTTAGGGGCGTGTCTGGATTGTGTTTTGGAGGTCTGTAGCTCATTTAGGCTTGAAATGGAGAAAGTCGAATATTTTGGGATTTTGACCGGTAGTGGACTTTTTGATATCGAGGTATGAATCCG
The DNA here is from genome assembly GCA_000715115.1 of Nicotiana otophora. Lineage (NCBI taxonomy): Eukaryota > Viridiplantae > Streptophyta > Magnoliopsida > Solanales > Solanaceae > Nicotiana > Nicotiana otophora. Next base: position 52,011 of record AWOL01S0048201.1, read on the forward strand.
ATTCTAGAAGTTGGAGTAGGTCTGTAATGTTGAATAGGACTTGTGTGCAAACTTTGGGGTCAATAGGACGCGGGTTGATAGGTTTCAGCATCGGTTCTAGAAATTTGAAGTTTTAAGTTCATTAAGTTTGAATTGGAGGGTGATTCATGTTTTTAGCGTTGTTTGATGTGATTTGAGACCTCGAGCGAGTCTTTATTAGGGTATGGCACTTGTTGGTATGCTTGGACGGGGCCCCGGGTGTGTTTCGGACGAGTTTCAAATGTTTTTCATAGTTTTGAACAGGTCTGGTTCTGGTGTTTTTGCCCCTGCAACGCTTTGGAGCTCAGGTGCGGCTCTGCTTCTGCGTAAGCCTCGTCTCTTCTGCAATCATGGTTGCCTAAAGGCTCGCTCGCTTCTGCGGAGGCCAGCACACAGGTGCGAAGGCCGCGTTTGCGGTCCAGCGGTCGCACCTGCGAAGAATCTCGCTTCTACGTTTCCTCCTTGCGCTTCTACGGTGCCGCTGATGCGGCTGTAAATCCGCAGATGCAGTTCTAGGCCTGGCTAGCAGAGTTCGCAGATGCGGACTCTTTCTCACAAATGCATGTGCGCAGGTGTGCCTCCTTGTCCGCATATGCGGAAATCCTAGCAGAATCATTTAAGTCGAGGGTTTGGCCATTTTCTTCATATTTTGAGTTTTAGACTTCGGTTTTGGGAGCTTCCTTGTGGGTTTTCAAGAAAAACGATTGTGTAAGTGTTGTTAACCTAGAATTTAATATATTCCATGATTTTATCTTCATTTGTATCATTTAAATTGTGGTTTGAGTTGACGAAAATGGAGGTTTTTAAGAAAACTTCCAAAATGAAAAATCATGATTTGAGGGACAAAATGGTATCGAAATTTGATAATTTTAGTATGGTTGACCCCGTATCAGAATGGGTGTTTGGGTTTTGTGAAAATTGTCGGGTTTTGAGGTGCTGTCTTGGGGGTCGAATTTTGGGTCAATTTTTAGATTTTGATAAAGATTGCCACTTTATGATCCAGAATAGTTTCTTTTGAGTTTTATTTGTGTTTTGAAGTTATTTTGGTTAGACCTGAGCCGCTCGGAGGTCATTTCACCCGAGAAGTTTATTTTAGAGTACCAGTCTGTCTTCTTTGAGGTAAGTATCTTGCCTAACTTCGTGTGGGTGAACTACCCCTTAGGGTTTGAGTCTTCTATGCTAATTGTTGTCCGTGTACGCGAGGTGAAGAGTACGTGCTCAGACTTATTTGTGGAAATTGGCCTTTTAGGGTTCTTAGGTCCTTGTATTCACTAAATATGCATTTGTTATGTTATGAATACGTCTCTTAATTACTACTTTCAGCTCTACCTACTTTAATTAGAAGTAATTGCTTCATGATCCACCCTTGATGCTTATTTGAGTCATTTGTGCCTTAACTGAAATTGTTATCGCTTCTATTGCCATGTCATCTTTCCCCTAACTGCTTATTTTTATTTGAAGTTATAATTATCTCTTTTGTAATTATTCATCCTTAATTGAGATTATGATCATCTTTCTACTGCTTATCCTTAATGTAAGTTGTTGTGTCAGTTTCGTAATTGCCCGACCTTAAAAGAAGTTTAGATATCATATATCTTAGTTGACTTGTCCTTATTTGGAATCATTAGACTTGTGTTAGCTCCCTTGTTGTTGAACTGTACATTGTGGGCCGTTGTTACATATTACTTCCTTTCTTATTGAGCTGTTCTTCTTATGACTAGCATTCTCTATTGTGGCCACTCCTTGTGAATTTAATTCCTCCGTTCCCTTGAGTTCTGGAATTTATGAGTTGATTTATTTTTCATACCCTTATATTAGTGTTATTGTAGTTATTGTACTTGTTGTTCTTGCATATTTACTTTGGGACTACGAGGCGGTACCTCGAGAGATCTCCTGTTGAGAATTTACTTTTGGGACTACGAGACGGTATCTCGGGAGTTCCCGTTGTTGACATCTCTTTATTATGGGGTTGCATGGGGTTTCTATCGTGCTATTGTTATTATTGATATTTGCACATGCGACGTGACAAGGTGGGATAATACATATATGTGGGTTGTGCATGTGGCGAGACAAGGTGGGAACATTATTATACACTGTGGCGAGACAAGGCAGGAATTTACTTTACTATTGCACACGTGGCGAGACAAGGTGGGCTATGTCAGGGATTGATTTGTGATGGCCTTGGGGCATTCTTGTTGTGGATATTTGTGTAGTGGTACACTTATTTATGTGAGCGTATCTTGTGAAAGTTGTAAGAAAACATTCTACGTGTTGTCCGTTCTGTTTCCTTCTGCTCACTAGCTGGTATGAACTATGTTAGGACACTTGCACAAGCATACACGTAGTTAAGCACTCTTTATCGGATAAGATGTTTTGTTGATATTGTTGAGTACAAATGCACACCGTTTCTTACTTGACTTCTATGTGAGAATGGCTCTATTTGGCATGCCAGTCGTCTGTTCGGTTATGAGGTGTAATGAGGGCACATGATTCCAGGTGTTAGGGTTCAGGTATTGAGACACTTCAGTTGTGATTTGTCCAAGGTTCGGTACTTCATTGAGTTTGTTGACTAAAACCTAATGTGAAAGTGGTCGTTGTTGCTGAGTTATTATTTGTTCTTGTATCTGTGATTTCGGATTTAGGTTGTGTTTACGTTCACCCTTCTGTGTCATTTTTATAGTATTCCATTGATACTTGTTGTTGTCCTTTCTTATTTCAATTACGGTATAGTTAGTCATATCGCGTAGTCTTTATGTAGATATTATACTCTGTTGTTTCTATACTTATACTTTGTTCAGGTCATTTAGTCCAGTAGGTGTCTTGACAGTTCCTCGTCACTAATCCACTAAGGTTAGTCTTGATACTTATTGGGTACCGCCATGGTGTACTCATACTACAGTCTTGCACATTTTTGTGCAGATCCATGTATTTAGAAGTAAGTTGATCATTAGATAGTTGTGCGGATTGTTTCTGCGGAGACTCAAGGTAAACGTGATGATGCGTTCGTAGGCTTCCGAGTCATCTTCCTATTTTGTATTCATATTGTTTTACCTATTTCCAAAGAGTTGTATTTAGAAATTTGTAGCAATCTCTGTAAATCTTATGACTTGTACTACCGGTTTTGGGAATTGTAAAGTTTTATAAAGAATTCCATCATACGCCGTATAACAGTAACCCAAATCACACAACAATTCACACAAAATATTATCGCAACAGCACGACATCATCAACTAGTATTTACAAGTTGCTCGTAGGACACAACCTTTTCAAAGGTACAACAAAGTCAATTAATTCGACAACAGATAGGCCACGGATAAATAAAACTCCCCGTATGTAATTCTATTGATTTATGATTTGCGGGGATGGTTGGTTTGGGATTTGGAAGTGTTCGGGATGAAATTGGAACACTTGGTTCCTTAAATTGGCTTTAAAAGGTTAAGTTTGACTTCGGTCAACATTTAAGAAAACGACCCCGGAATCAGAATTTGATGGTTCCAATAAGTTTGTATGATGATTTCGGACATGAGTGTATGTTCGAAACGGGTTTTGGATAACCCCGGAGCGTTTTAGCGCTAAATAGTGAAAATCAACTATTTGAAGAATTAAAGTTCTTTAAATTTGGTTTGGAGTAGGTTTTGGTGTAATACAGGTCCGTATGACATTCCGAGTTTGGGAATAGTTTTGTATGGTGATTTAAGACTTGCACGCAAAATTTGGTATCATTCTGAGCAGTATAAGTATATTTCGGCGAGTTCGGAGTAAGTTTGAAGAATTTGAAATTTCTAAGTTGAATCAATTTGGTTTGAGGTATGATTCTTAGTTTTGATGCTGTTTTATGAGTTTTAAGTGTTCGAGCAAGTCTGTTTTATGATTTCAAATATGTTGGTATGTTTGGACGGGGCCCCGGGGGCCCCAAGTGTTAATCGGATGAGGCTCTGACTAAATTGGAAATTGAGAGCCAACGCTGAAGCTTCCCAATTCTGTTAAAACCGCAGACTCGGAAAAAGGGCCGCACTTGCGAAGGCGCAGGTGCGAAGGAGAGAAGCGCAAGTGCGAAGAAGGAGTAGGTGCGACATACAAATTTCAGAAGTGAATAGCCGGCTTAGGGGAAAACCCGCATCTGCGATACATTTTCTGCAGAAGCGACTAGCTAGCCGTAGGTGCGAAACACCTAGTTGGATAGAACCTTAAAAACGGACGAGGCTCATTTCATTTTAGTCTGTTTTTCTTCCATGCTTGGACGATTTCTGAGCTTTTTGAGAGGGGATTTCAACTAGCAATTGGAAGGTAAGTTAATTCTACACACCTTGAGTTAATTACATAGATTATGGGTAGATTATAACTGGTAAATCTTAGAAATCATGGGTTTAGATGAAAAACCTAGAATTTTATTAAAATGAGATTTTAACCATGAAAATGGTTATGGAATTGGATAGAAATTATATATTTGAGTTCTTGAGATTATGGTCAACGTTTTCCTCCAAAGGTTTCCCGATTCAGGGCATGTGGGCCCGAGGTGAATTTTAGGAATTTTACCATTTTAGATAGGGTAATTTATTAAATCGTGTAATTTTGAATTATTGAACACGTATTAATTATTTTATATAACTTTTGGATAGTTTCGGATTTTTCTAATTATTTTATATAACTTTTGGATAGTTTCGGATTTTTGAGCATCGAATTGAGCTTTTTACGCGATATTCTGATCGGAAAGTGGACCATGAGACAAGGTAAGACTCTTGTCTAATCTTGTGAAGGGTAAATTACCCCATAGATGATAAAATTAATAATTGTTGCTAATTGTAGGGGGGAGCTACATACGCACGTGGTGACGAGAGTCCGTACGTATGTACTATCTATGTTAAAGTACGGGTAGTTTAGGATTCAAAGCATGAATTATGTGCGTAAATTGTTTCCTTTATTTAATTAAATTATTTGAACTATATTGTGAAATTTTAGGGAAAGATAGTAGAAGATGGAAACCTCACACACTTAATTTTCTGTTTAAATTAATTAATTGTTAAAAGAAATTATTCATCCTCTTGAATTAATCTTATATAAATATACTCTCATGCCGGAGGTACATAAGAAAATGTCCCCCTTTCTTGTGGAGCGGGTCGAACGCCTCGGCAGTATAGATGCTTCGAGATTAGGCTTGATACTTACTGGGTACACGTTGTTTATGTAATCATGCTACACTTGCTGAACGTTTTGTGCAAGACCTGAAATAGGTGCTATAGTTGGACCTATCGGCGCACACCAACGATATCTAGAGGCTTAGTGGTGAGCTACCCTTCTGAGCCATTCTGTAGAAACCAATGCCTCTTCCTGAAAGTTTTATTCTCTATACTTTATTTCAGACAGTATTTGGAATATTTTTTATAATCTACTAGATGCTCATACAATTGTGACACCAGGTCTTGGCACACACACTAGTAGAATGTTTGGATTTAAATTCTATTCTTGGTTATTTTAATTTACTAAATCTTTCCATATTGTCTAAATTCTTGCAAGTAAGAAGAGTTTAATTACTCTGTTAATTTTAAAAGAATTGAATATGGGTTTAAATTACTAGTTGGCTTGCCTAGCAGTAGTGTTGGGCGCCATCACGACCTATAGGTGAAAATTGGGTCGTGACGACATGGTTTCAGAGCACTAGGTTCACGTGGGTCTCACAAGTTATGAGGAGGCCTAATAGAGTCTTGCGGATCGGTACAGAGACATCTGTACTTATCTTCGAGAGGCTATAGTGTATTAAGAAACTATCTTTCTTCATCTTCCATCGTGCAATTGATGTAGTACTAAATATCTTTCTCTTATTCTCTCACAGATAGTGATAACGCGCTCTAATGATGTTCCATACAAGGGAAGAGCTACTCCCCTAGTTGCTAGAGGCCGAGGCAGGGCTCCAACCCGTGGTAGGGGACGAGGACGTCCCAAGACTATTCCAGTTATGCCGGCAGTAGGTCAAGCAAAGGATCCCATCATTAAGGAATAGGGTGAGGTGCCTGTGGCAGAGCCAGCTCAAGTGGATTTCACCTATGCACTGGGATTCCAGGATATCATGGGTCGTATGCTACGGTTCATGGATACAATGACTCAGGTCGGTTTATGTCCGGTAGACCCGGCCACATCTCAGGCGGGCGGGGGAGCACAGAACCCTACCGCAAAGGCTGATGGGTAGGCAGCTGCTGTATATCAGACCCAGGGTGCACTACCCGTGGGTGGAGCCCAGCCAGTGGCAGCAGCTACACCTGAGCCCAGGCCAGCTGCAGTCGCTGATCCGCAAAAACTTTTGGATAGATGGACTAGACTACATCCTCTTGTCTTTGGGGGTGACTGACATGAGGATACTCAGGACTTTATTGATCGGTGCAGGGACAGACTGCACAACATGAGGATATTGGAGTCTCATGGGGTAGACATTGCTACTTTTCAGCTAAAGGGCAGAGCCGGTAGATGATGGAAGTCTTATCTTCTTGGCAGACCAGCAGATTCTCCTCCCATGACTCAGGGCAGGTTCACCCGTATTTTTCTGGACAGGTATATTCCACCCTCCTAGAGGGAAGAGTTTAGGTTTTAGTTTGAGCAGCTCCAGCAGGGTGAGATGTTAGTGAGCGATTTTGAGGCGAGGTTCTTTGAGTTATCTCTCCATACACTTATGATACTCCTTAATGAGGCAGAGAGAATGTGGATATTTGTTGCTGGTTTACATACTGGAATTAAGGCTACTATGGCTTGAGAGGTTGAGATGGGTACTTCTTTTGAGCTAGTCGTGGAGATAGCCCGGAGGATTGAGGGTGTGCGTCAGCGTAGCCGAGAGAAGGTTATGAGAGGTAAGCGGTTTAGGTATTCTAGAGAGTTCAAAGGTGATCCGTCTGGGGGCAACAGTCAGTTTGTGAGAGGGTAGTCTAGCAGGCCCCCATATCCAGCACCACCGCCTTATCGGGATCCTCTAGTGCAACCTTATTTCAGTGCTATGCCAGAGAGTTCTTATCGCCCACCAGCTATTCAGGGCCCTTCTAGTGGGTATTCCGATTCCTAGGGTCAGACTCCTAGTCAGCATCCCATCGCACCAAAGAGTTGTTATGAGTGTGGGGATCCCAGTCACATGCGGAGATTTTGCCGCAGGCTTCAAGTAGACCAGTACAGTAGGGTCAGCAGCTTATGATTACTGCACCAGTTGCTCCACCAGTCGTCCGACCATAAAGAGGTGCAGGACAGGTGGGTAGGGGTCGTCCTAGAGGTGAAGGTCAACGAGTTGGCGCTCCATCTCAGTTTTATGCTTTTCCAACCAGACTAGATGTAGAGGCCTCATATGCCATGATTACATGTATTATTTCTGTTTGCGGCAAAGATGCCTCCGCATTACTTGATCCAGGATCTACTTATTCATATGTGTCCTCTCTATTTGCTTAATTTCTGGGTGTTTCTCGTGAGTCCTTGAGTACTCCTATTTATGTGTCCACTCTTATGGGCGATTCTGTTGTTGTGAATCGGATCTAACAGTCTTGTATTATTACATTTTATGGTTATGAAACTAGAGTAATGCTTGATATGATCGATTTTTAAATTATCCTGGGCATGGACTGGTTATCTCCATATCATGCCATCCTAGATAGCCATGGCAAGACTGTTACCTTGGCTGAACCAGAATTTCCTAGGTTGGAGTGGAAGGGTTCGTCTGTTAATGCATCTAATCGGGTAATTTCTTTTATGAAGGCTCGACAAATGGTTGAGAAGGGTTGTTTGGCTTATCTAGCATATGTTCGGGATACTACTGCAGAGACTCCAACTATTGACTTAGTGCCTGTAGTTTGAGAGTTCTCCGATGTATTTCCTTCAGATCTTCCAGGCATGCCTCACGATCGTGATATTAATTTTTATTTTGACTTGGCTCCAGATACCCAGCCTATATCTATCCCACCATATCGCATGGCTCTGAAAGAATTGAAAGAACAACTTGAGGAGTTACTAACCAAAGGGTTCATCAGACCGAGTGTATCGCCTTAGGGTGAACCGGTATTATCTGTGAAGAAGAATGATGGTACTATGCGGATGTGTATCGATTATCGATAATTGAACAAAGTGACTATTAAGAACAAGTACTCATTGCCATGTATTGATAATCTATTCGACCAGTTCCAGGGTGCTAGGGTGTTCGCTAAGATCGACTTTAGGTCGGGGTACCATCAGTTGAAGATTCGGGATTCGGATGTTCTGATGATTACTTTCCGGACTAGATATGGTCATTATGAGTTTCTGGTGATGCCTTCGATTTGACTAATGCCCCAACGTTTATGGATTTGATGAATAGTGTATTAAGGCCATGTATTGATTTATTTGTCATTGTCTTCATTGATGACATCTTGATCTACTCGTGCAATAAGGAGGAGCATGAGCAGCATATGAGAGTGGTGCTTCAGATGCTGCGGGAACAAAAGCTATATTCTAAGTTCTCTAAATGTGAGTTTTGGGTAGATTCTGTAGCATTTTTGGGGCATATTTTATCCGACCAAGAGGTAGACAAGGTGGGTTGCTCTGATGGTAAGCACCCTCCACTTCCAACCAAGAGGTTGTGAGTTCGAGTCACCCCAAGAGCAAGGTGGGGAGTTCTTGGAGGGAAGGATGCCGAGGGTCATTTGGAAACAGCCTCTCTACCCCAGGGTAGGGGTAAGGTCTGCGTACACACTACCCTCCCCAGACCCCACTAGTGGGATTATACTGGGTTGTTGTTGTTGTTGTNGGATTATACTGGTTTTTTGTTGTTGTTGTTGTATTGTATCCGACGAGAGAATTAAGGTTGATACCAAAAACATTAAGGCATTTCAGAATTGGCATCGTCACACTTCCGCGACTGAGATCAAGAGTTTTCTCGGTTTAGCAAGTTATTATCATCGGTTCGTGAAAGGTTTTTCATCTATTGCAACACCTTTGACCAAATTAACCCAGTAGGGTGCTCCATTTTGATGGTCCGATGATTGTGAGGTGAGATTTCAAAAGCTCAAGACAACATTGACCACAACACCAGTGTTAGTGTCGCCTTCCAGTTTAGGGATGTATACAATGTATTGTTACAATTCACGCACTAGCTTGGGTTGTGTATTGATGCAGGAAGGGCGAGTTATTGCATATGCTTCACGTCAGCTGAATCCCAACGCGGAGAATTATCCAGTACATGATTTGGAGTTAGCTGCTAGTGTTCACACTCTTAAGATTTGGAGGCATTATCTCAAGGGGGTGTCTTGTGAAGTTTACATTGATCATCGCAGTTTGCAACATTTGTTCAAGCAGAGGGACCTAAATTTGAGGCAGCGCAGATGGCCGAAGTTATTGAAAGATTATGATATTACTATCGTATATCATTCGGGCAAAGCAAATATGGTTGCAGACGCCTTGAGTAGAAAGGCAGAGAGTATGGGTAGTTTGGCTTTCATTTCAACAGTGGAGAGGCCATTAGCTTTGGATATTCAGTCCTTGGCTAACAAACTTGTGTTGCTGGATATTTCAGAGCCCAGCCACATTCTTGCATGTGTCGTAGCTCAATCTTCACTAATTGAGTAGGTCAAGGCTCGCCACTATGATGTTCCACACTTAATGGTTCTTCAAAAAACGGTACTACGGGGTGGTGCCAATAAAGTTGCTATTGGTGCGGATGGTGTTCTACGACTCCTGGATCGTTTATGTGTTCCTAATGTGGATGGTCTGAGGAAAACGATCCTAGAGAAAGCACATAGTTCTCGGTATTCTATTCATCCAGGTGATACTAATATGTATCGTGACCTAAGGCAGCATTATTGGTGGCGGCGAATAAAAAAGGACTCGTTGAGCATGTAGCTAGGTGTTTAAATTGCCAGCAAGTTAAATATGAGCACCAAAGGCCAGGTTGCCTACTTCAGTAG
>AWOL01S0048210.1:0-11383 GCA_000715115.1 Nicotiana otophora
TCTTTAGTTTTAGTCTGAAAGTGTTGATTTATGTTCCCAAAACTAATCGAAGTGTGAAAATTGTAGGAATGTTGGAGATTTGGATTCTAATGAAGAAATCCAACTCAGAAAGGAGTGTTCCGGCTCACAAGGAAAGAAGGGGCACAACAGACTAGAAGTGCAGACCGCTGAATTCTCTCTGCGGCCGCAGATCATATGTAGAATCCTAGAAGTGATTGAAGTGAAGTGCGACCGCAGAACATGGTTGCACTGACAATAATTCAAAAAGTTCATAGAGTGCGCAAAAAGACCAAGATTGAAGCCTTGCTAGAAGTGCGGACCACACATGATTTGATCGGCCGTAGAAGCTGAAGTGCAGCCACAGATCAAATTGTGCGGCTCCAGAATCTCTCAACCTACAGACTCAAGCAATGTGCGGACCGCACATAGAATTGCGCGGACCGCACATGGAATTGTGCGGCAGCAGAACCTCCAAAAGGGCAGTTTTTGACGGGAATCACTTTTTAAGGTCATGTTTTGATGTTTTCCTAGTTGTAGCCGTTGTAGTTTACCATTTTAGTCAATTTGTGATCACCTTTGGACAAAATCATCATAGTTTATCATTTAAATTTTATATTATAACTTTAATTAGTGTTTCTTCTTTGTTTTCTTCATTTTCTACTATGAGTAGCTCGATTGTTACTATGGTTGTGACACAGCCCTAGTGTGTAAACCTTGTGAGTATTTATTTTAACCCTTGTTTATGATTGGTTGTTTGTTATTTAGCCTTGTTCATGCTTTAGTTTTATAATTAATGGTTGCAAACATTGATTAATGCCTTTTTGAGTTGCTCTTAAGAAAGAGGGATCTAGTCTAGGAAAACATGGTTAATAAGAAATTGGGCCAGTTAAGGATTTGACTAGCCTAATTAAAGGGTTTGAATTAGAGATAGGGAAAACCCGAATTCAGCTCATATCAACTATTTAGCTNGCCGCAGATCATATGTAGAATCCTAGAAGTGATTGAAGTGAAGTGCGACCGCAGAACATGGTTGCACTGACAATAATTCAAAAAGTTCATAGAGTGCACAAAAAGACCAAGATTGAAGCCTTGCCAGAAGTGCGGACCACACATGATTTGTTCGGCCGTAGAAGCTGAAGTGCAGCCACAAATCAAATTGTGCGGCTGTAGAATCTCTCAACCCGCCGACTCAAGCAATGTACGGACCGCGCATAGAATTGCGCGGACCGCACATGGAATTGTGCGGCAGCAGAACCTCCAGAAGGGAATTGTTTGACGGGATTCACTTTTTAAGGTCATGTTTTGATGTTTTCCTAGTTGTAGCCATTGTAGTTTACCATTTTGGGTAATTTGTGATCATTTTTGGACAAAATCATCATAGTTTATCATTTCAATTTTATATTATAACTTTAACTAGTGTTTCTTCTTTGTTTTCTTCATTTTCTACTATGAGTAGCTCGATTGTTACTATGGTTGTGACCCAGCCCTAGTGTGTAAACCTTATGGGTATATATTTTAACCCTTGTTTATGATTGGTTGTTTGTTATTTAGCCTAGTTCATGCTTTAGTTTTATAATTAATGGTTGCAAACATTGATTAATGCCTTTTTGAGTTGCTCTTTACTTGAGAAAGAGGGATCTAGTCTAGGAAAACATGGCTAACAAGAAATTGGGCCAGTTAAGGATTTGACTAGCCTAATTAAAGGGTTTGAATTAGAGATAGGGAAAACCCGACTTCAGCTCATATCAACTATTTAGCTTGATACCCATTTGAGCTTGAGAAAGCCAAATTGGGCAAAATCACTCTATGATCGGGAGGTATTGAGTGCGTAACTTAGAGTTGAGAGCTATGATACATCCCAATTACAAAAACAAGTGTTAACATAATTAACTCATTAGGAGAACACCTAGGCAAAGGTTACATCCCTAGGCCTTTTTACCTATTAGAAAACAACAAAAAACAATTAGCCAATTTCTAGTTTCATTTCCCTAGTTGATCATTGATAGTACAGTTTATAGAAGTAATTAGAAAAACCAACTTGATTGGAAGTGTATTTAAGTTGTTTCATCTCCACCTATCAAGTATAGACTCTAACACCCATTGTTTGCTCCCTGGGGAAATCGACCCTGACTCACAATTGCGTACTATTCTTCCAATGGCCTCTTCCACTCATTGTTGAGTGTGGATTAGGAGTGGATCATATATTGTGCTATCCGTTTCTCCATGGTTATAGTCATGTACTTCACATGTTTGTTGTTATTGCATATATGGTTATTGAATTTAGAGCATCGTGGCATGAGGTATTCCATATGGACCGGTGTTTAGATTGGGTCATGCATCGTATTAGAGTAGGTTGGAATATGATCTTTGTTCTTATTTCATGTATATTATTCCTCCTTTATTTGACGGGTTCATAGAATTGCGCCTTGTAGTGGTATTTGTTCAGCTTGTGGGACGGTTCTCTTTTTTGTTTCTCTTTCCATTATTGGGTACATTCGAGTTGTTGCCTATTTGGTGCACGGATTGCACTAAATGTCGATCAAGGTGGTGCTGGTGTGGCATATTGGTCGAGCAGCTTATACTGGATGAGATGAAGTTATTGTACCTGGAATAAGTGCTACCAGATTTGATTACGGTATGCTGGGAAGAATAACGTCACTAGCCATCTTAGAATTCGGCTAGGGATCTTGTCTTGTGAGACAACTCGGAGTTTGAGCTTTGTTCATTATATTCTCTCATATATGATGAGGAAACGAGCTGGAGTTAATGATGACCCTGCCCCTAGAGCCGGTCATTATAGAGGCCAGGGAAGGGGTAGAGGCAAAGGTCGAGGAGGAGCACGTGTTATAGCTAGAGCACCTATCAGAGCAGCAGTTGAGGAGATGCCAGTAGCTCCTGTTGTTGCCCCAGACTTCAGGAGACCTTAGCACATTTTCTGAGCATGTTTGGTACATTGGCTCAGGCGGGGTTGATTCTAACTGCACTAGCTACTTCACAGACTAGGGGAGGAACTCAAACTCCTGTCGCCTGCACTTTAGTGCAGTGGGCTCACATTGGTCAGGTTCCGGGTATGGTGCCGGTGCAGCCAGGTTTTCTAGTTCAGCATGTGATTAGGGCAGCAACATCTGAGGAAGAACAGCTTAGAATTGAAAGGTTCAAGAAGTATTACCTTCCAACCTTCAGTGGTTTGGCTTTAGAGGATGCACATGGTTTCCTAGAGGAGTGCTAGTGTTTTCTCCGCACTATGGGTATTGTGGATACGAGTGGGGTTGTTTTTACTACATTCTAGCTTAAGGGAGCGGCATATCAGTGGTGGCATATGTACGAGTTGGGTAGCATGGCCAAGGTAACTTCTCACTCATGGGATCGGTTTTCAGAGTTCTTCTTGAATGAATATGTTCCTCAGACTCTTCGGGATGCCCGGCGCGTAGAGATTGAGCAGCTGTGCCAGGGCACTATGTTAGTGTCAGAGTATGCCGTCAAATTCATTGATTTGTCCAGACATGCACCTGCTTTGGTTTCTACAGCTAGAGATCAAGTCCGCAGGTTCATTAAGGGGCTCAACTATGATATCCGATTTAGTATGGCTCGGGAGTTGGAGTCGGATGTTCCATTTCAGAAGGTGGTATAGATCGCTCGCCGACTAGAGGGCATGCGGGACTAGGAGGGAGAGGACATATGGGTTTAGGAGAGAGAGGACAGGGAGGCTAAGAGGACTTGTGGACCGGGAGGATCTACTAGTCCTTATTTTGGAGGCAAGTTATGCCATGGTAGAGGTTTTGGGGGTCAGTCTGTTAGTTTTCACTTCAGGCTTTGCGTTGTGCTTCGGATATCCATGGGTCTCAAAGTGCCTGTGCCGAACAGATTCCATAGCCACGCCAATGGAGAGGCTTCTTTGAGTGTGGAGATACCAGCCACATGGTGAGAGATTGTCCCACTCTCTGAATAGATGTGTCACGGCGAGGTATCCAGGCTATGCGTTATGCTCGAGTTCCTGATATCACTGCATCTCCATCATAGGGTGCAGGTCCAGTGGGTAGAGGGTGCCCAAGAGGGGGGGCTCGGTCTGTTGATGTACTTTCTATGGTAGGGATGAGGTTGCTACATCGGATGATGTCGTACAAGTATGGTTTTGATTTGTTATAGAGGAGCATCATTCATATTTTGTTTCGGTTCTGCTTATCGGTGTGAGTCCTCCTATGTTGCTTCACATATGGGTGAGTTTCGTGATTTTGTACTCTACTTATGTGTTTACCCCTATTGGGAGATTCTATAGTGGTAGCCCGTGTATATTGTTTTATTTTATTCATTATTGAGAGCTATAAGACTAGGAATGACTTTCTGTTACCCATTACAGTAGGTTTTGATGTGATTTCTGGGTGGTTAGTTACGATTTGTGAATTAGATGCTCTACTGGTGTGGGCGTTTAGCATGTGTTATGACCTTGCTAGCGGAAATTGCATTAGTGGAAGGTTTCGGTTGGTATGATGAGTAATCTACTTGTGATTTAGAGTTGAGTATGGGATCCTCGCATTTCCATCAGGTTTGTTATGTTTGGGCCGGGTGGCATGCCGCGGTGAAGTTATATTAGGATGAGATCCTTGTAAGTTGTTCGTATACTTTGATTCTCCTTTGTGGAACTAATTCGTAGTATGCTACTGATAGAGAGTTGTGCCGGTCGGGCTTGATTGATAGTTCTTTCATGTATTCTCTCGTATATTCAGTCATATTCATGATGTGTTTATTGGGGTTTAGCTTGCGAGGCATGTGCCCAAGTGGTGTTGAATGTGACTTGTTTATTTGAGTGAATAATCGTGGCAACTTCGTGCTTCTTCCATTCTTGTCGGTGTTATTGAGGTTTCGAACAGGGTTCTAGTTGATTTGAGGTTAATTGCCGGTGTTGGATTTAAGTATAAACAACTATTGTGATTAGAAATGTTGTTATGGACATATGTGTAGTGTGTTAGGCCATCTGTTTATATGTGGTGAGTGTATACATAGGTTATTGTAGCTGGTTGAGGCTGATATCGTGTGTTCATGTAGGAATCAGGTCTTGTGGAAATAACCGGATGGTGAGAAATTTGGTTCTAAGGCCTATTTGTATTGGTGGAAGGAAAAACCTTCAGTTGAGGTAGTGTTATAGGGCTTACGTGGATTTGGACTGACGTGGGGTCACCCGCGGGTGTATGTATGGTTTGTTAACTCATTGATTGATGACTTCGGAATGATTCTTGGCATGGTCAAGGACAAACGTCTGTTTAAGAGGGGGAGAAGGTAACGACCCGACCAGTCATTTTGAGAATTAGTGTCCCGTTCGCCGGCTTAAAGTCTCGAGCAGCTTCGTATTATGTATTATGACTAGCGTGTGTGGTGGAGTACAGATTTCGGATGATTCAGGATCAATTTGGAAGAAGGATTCTTGTTTTAGAAGCTTAAACGGTAAGAGTTCACCAAAGTTTGACTTTTATATAGACGACTCTGAAATGACATTTTGATGATTCCAATAGCTTCGTATGGCGATTTTGGACTTAGGCGTGTTTCTGGATTTTGATTTAGAGGGCCGTAGGATAATTTGAAGCATTTTGGCGAAAATTGCAAAGTTGAAGTTTTGGAAGGTTAAGAGGTTTGACCGAGAGTTAACTTTTTCATATGGGGCTCGGATTAAGATTCATAGAGTTGGATTAGCTCGGTTACGTCATTTGAGACTTGGATGCAAAATTTGATGTCATTCCGGATTGATTTGATATGTTTCGGCGCGAGTTGTCGAAGTTGAAAGTTCATAAGTTTAGTAAGTTCGATTTGAGGTGCGATTCATATTTCTGATATTGTTTGATGTGATTTGAGGCGTCGAGCAGGTCCGCGATATGTGTTGGGACTTAATGGTATGTTCGTACGGGGTTCCGAGGCGCTCTGGTGAGTTTCAGATAGGTTTGGGTTGTGTTACGCTCGTTTTTGATGTTTCGACATCGTTTCTTCAAGCATAAATGCTACCACATTAAGAAAATGACCTCCAATTGCTATTTTGATTGAAGCATTACATCTGTATCATAATTACAGAGCCATAGCAACAAAATTGTTGAATTTGGACATCGTATGAGCGAGTTATGCACATTTTAGTGTCAGAGAAGAGAGTCGGTGCTGGTGCTTCGCAGATGCGAAGTTGGGTCCGCATCTGTGACCCCGCAGGTGCGAAAAATGGTCCACAAATGCAGAAATTACACCTGGCAGATCGCAGGTGTGGAGTTTTGGTCGCGGAAGCGAAATTCTCTGTGTATTAAAAAAATCTGACTGCGTTTATTCAGTATTTTGAGCATAACTTGAGTTCTAGAGCTCCGATTGAGGTGATATTTGAGGCGTTCTTCTCGTATTTTCATGGGGGTCAGTATCAAACTAAAGTTTTTGTATTTTAATATGATTACTGAAGTTCATTTTTAAATTAATCATTTTTTGATTGAAGAATTGGGAGTTTTTATCAAAAACTTTACATCGATTCAGAGTCGGAATTGGATGAAATTAGTATGGTTGGACTCATAATTGAATGGGTGTTCAGATTTTATGAAGTTTGTCAGGTTCCAAGGTGTGGGCCAGGGATTGATTTTTTTGTTGACTTTTTAAATTTTCTTTTTTAAAGATTGAATCTTTATTACCCGGAATCGTTTCCTTTGAGTTTTGTTTGTGATTTAAAACTGTTTTGGCTAGATTTGAGCCGTCTAGAGGTTGTTCCACTCGAGAAGGACATCTTAGTGTAACGGTCTAGCTTCTTTGAGGTAAGTATCTTGCCTAACTTTGTGTGGGGGAAACTACCCCTTAGGATTTGAGTCATTCGTTCTAATTGTGTCATGTGAAGGCCGTGTACGCGAAGTGACAAGTATGTGCTCGGGCTTATTTATGGAAATTGGACCATTTAGTGCTCTTAGTTCTTATGTTCATCAGATGTGAAGTTGTTTTAGCATGTTAAATCTCCCATTTACTAAATTTACCCTTACACGTCTTATTTGGAATTAATTGATTCATGTTTTACCCTTGTTGCCAATTAAATGCGTATGTGCCTTAATTGAAGATATTGCCTCTTTATTGACATGCTATATTTTCTGTAATTGCTTATCCTTAATTAAAGTTATTATTATCCTTTCCGTAATTGCTTATCCTTAATTGAAATTATTATTATTCTTTCCATAATTGCTTATCCTTAATTGAAGTCACTATTATCTTTTCCGTAATTGCTTATCCTTAATTGAATTTATTAGTATCTTTTCCATAATTGCTAAACCTTAATTGAGGTTTTATTATTAATTTCATTATTGACTTATCATTATTTAGAATCATTGATTCATGGTATATCTCTTATAGTCGAGTTGTAGTTATGTGGAAATCATTGTTGCACGCTATATCTCCCCTTGTTGAGCTATTATTCTTGAAACCATTATTCTCTGTTGTCTCTTTCATTGTGAGCTCGTTCGTTCGTTACTTTGTGTTCTGAAGTTCTTGAGTTGATTTACTTGCCGTATTCCTGTGTTATTGTTGTTGTTGTTGTTGTGCTGAGTATTGGTGAGCCGAGGGCTATGCGTGGTTGTGGTATTGAAACTGTTTTGAGGAAATGTTGTGGCATATGTGCACATGTTATAAAGTTATTTTACTATGTTGTTATGTTTTGGCACACATGGTATTGTTGAGATAATTGCAGGGGTGTTCGCACATGAGTTGTCTGTGCTATTGTTACTATTGATATTTGCACATGCGGCGTGACAAGGCGGGCTATATAAGTGGGTTTGCGCATGTGGCGAGACAAAGTTAGAATATTATTATGTGCTTGCGGCGAGACAGTGTAGGCATTTAATTTATTATTATGCACGTGGCGAGACAAGGTGGGCTATGTCGGGGAATGATTTGTGATGACTTGTGATGGCCTGGGGGCATTGTTATTGTTGTTATATGTGTAGTGGTGTGCATACCTTGTGTGAGTTAGAACATGTACAATTTGTGGTGATCGTTTCTTATGAGCCATTCATTGTCTCTACTCTTGCTTGTTTACTTGAATTGTGGTAGAACACTAGTACAACCATACACGTAAATAAATCACCCATATCGGTTTAAGAAGAAGAATCCTGATGTTATTGAGTATTTACATGTACTCCCGTGTACTTGCCTTCTATGTGAGAGTTATCCTGTTGGCACGTGAGTTGTNTTGAATTGTGGTAGAACACTAGTACAACCATACACGTAAATAAATCACCCATATCAGTTTAAGAAGAAAAATCCTGATATTATTGAGTATTTACATGTACTCCCGTGTACTTGCCTTCTATGTGAGAGTTATGCTGTTGGCACGTGAGTTGTGTGTGCAGCCTAATTGTAGGCTATAATCCCGTATTTTAGTCGCTTACCGCACTATAATTTATTGCGCTTCAATTGAGTTTGAGCTTTAATCGCTAGTGTTTTGCACTACTTTCGTGTTTTATGCCTAGTAGGAGTGATTCCAAGCTATATAGATATTATGGAATGAAATCGAGCTATTTGGAGCTTTGAAGTCTGAGTAAAACCCCAGGGGATTAAGATGGGATCACATTCGGGGGTCAAGAACCACATCTGAATTTCAAAATGCAAGGAAAACGATTCACTCTAATAAAAACACACAACCACGGTGTGTGGGGTGCCGCTGCTGCCCAAATTCTGCCCCAGTCAATTTTGTGTGCTCTCTGACCAATCCCACTATAACTTAGCCTGGCGTGTCGCCCCATGCGGCACGCATGTGCAATATTTACAGAGCTAGAATCCTATTTGTGCAGGAAAAGGTATTTTTGTGTGGGCACGACCCTACTAAGTATATACACATGTAAAAACACTATGTTTAGGACTTTTGACACATGTTAGACATAAGGAAGCCAAGGAGGAGGTGGAGAAGCAAAAGCACAAGGATTTCATCATTCAATCCTCACTCAAGACAAGAGTTTGGATCGTTTTATGTTTTCCTTTTATTTAAACATTGTTCTGATGAATTGCTCCATATTTATGGAGTAGTTCTTTTTAGGGTTTGATGGATTTGGTGTATTGATACTTGTTTGTGGATATTAACTCTAGTTTTTATGTATAGCATCGTTTTGGATGTTTTAATCGTTGCATCTATATTTACTTGTTCATTTAATCGAGAGAGGCATAACTTGTGATATTCTTGCATTCTATCTTGTTGGTTGAATTCATTAATTCTTCTTAGTAATTGAAAGAGGCTAATTGAATTGTTGATTAAACCTAGTTAGGAGGATAATCGAGAGAGGTTCTCCTAAAGACCAATCCACTACTTGAAGTGCATATCTTCATTGATCTTAAATTAGTTTATCTTGTGAGGTTGAGACTTAATCGAGAGAGGAGTTTCTACTAAACAATTGAATTAATAAACTAGTGAATTCGAGAGACTCACTTGAACATTAGAAGTGAATTATCTAGAGTTAAATCCCAACATTTGTCTTGCACCTATCCTATCAACCCTATCTTCTCCCAATTGATAACCTTCTTTGCTCACTACTTGCGTCGATTGTCATTAGCCAAAAGTTTAGATTCTTAGTTAACTTTAGTTTTAATTACAGAAATCTCAATTGTTGATCATCTTGGATANCATTAATTCTTCTTAGTAATCGAAAGAGGCTAATTGAATTGTTTATTAAACCTAGTTAGGAGGATAATCGAGAGAGGTTCTCCTAAAGACCAATCCACTACTTGAAGTGCATATCTTCATTGATCTTAAATTAGTTTATCTTGTGAGGTTGAGACTTAATCGAGAGAGGAGTTTCTACTAAACAATTGAATTAATAAACTAGTGAATTCGAGAGACTCACTTGAACATTAGAAGTGAATTATCTAGAGTTAAATCCCAACATTCGTCTTGCACCTATCCTATCAACCTATCTTCTCCCAGTTGATAACCTTCTTTGCTCACTACTTGCGTCGATTATCACTAGCCAATTCAGGATTATTTCTTTTTATTTTATTTTTCTCTTTTAACGATTGGTGTTCTTTGACTATGTGCAGGCTACATGATAGATTGGTTCATAACTCGATCATCTGGGAATGAGGTGCAACCATACGAGCTAGAAATAGAGAGACAACTACAATAGTTGAGGAAGGAAAGAAATCTCCATGAGTATATAGAGAAGGTTGGGAAATATACAACCAAAGAAAACATGGTCGCAGATGATGATAATGTAGATTTGGCTGCGATGGAGGCAGCCCAACGAAGAGAAAAGGCTACTAGGAATGCTGAAGAAGCAGCTATTAGAGATGCAAAAATTGCATATGAAGAAGAGAGGAACGAAGATCCAAACAATCATCTAATAGAGTTCGAGGATTGATAAGTGTGGATTTGGATCACTTTAGAACCTTCATGCTTTAGTTTTAGTCCGAAAATGTTGATATATATGTCCAAAAATTAATGAAAGTGTGCAAATTGTAGGAATATTGGAGATTTTGACTCTAATGAAGAAAGCCAACTCAAAAAGGAGTGTTCTGGCTCACAAGGCAAGAAGGAGTGCAGCATACCGGAAGTGCAGTCCGCAAAAGTATTTCTACGGCCGTAGAAGAAAGTGTTGACTGCAAAATTCTCTCTGCGGACGCAAATCTTACGTAGAAGCCCAAAAGTGATTGAAGAGAAGTACAGAACACACACAATTTGCACGGCAGCAGAACATGTTCACACTGACAATAATCAAAAAGTTGAGAGAGTGTGCAAAATGACCAAGACTGAAGCCTTGCCAGAAGTGCAGTCCGCACATGATTTGTGCGACCGTAGAAGCTGAAGTGCAGCCGCAAATCAAAATTGTGGGGCAGCAGAATCTCTCAACCTGCAGACTCAAGTAATGTGCGGACCGCACATGAAATTGTACAGCTGCAGAAACTCCCGAAGGGCATTTTCATCAGCAAATGTTGGGCCAATATAAATAGACGGAAATCACGTTTTTAGGTCAAGTTTTGAAGTTTTCTTAGCTGTAGCCATTGTAGTTTACCATTTTGGGATTCTTGATCATTTTGGGACAAAAACATCATAGTGTATCATTTTAATTTTATGTTATGGCTTTAGTTAGTGTTTCTTCTTTGTTATCTACATTTTCTACTATGAGAAGCTAGATACTTACTAGGTTTGTGACCGAACCCTAGTGTGTAAACCTTATGGGTATCTAATCTAATGCTTGTTTATGATTGGGTGTTAGTTATTTAGCCTTGTTCATACTTTAATTTTAGAATTAATGGTTGCAAACATTTATTCATGCCTTTTTGACTTGGTTTTTACTTGAGAAAGGGGGACCTAGTCCAGGAAAACTTGGCTAACAAGAAATTGGGCTAGTTAAGTATTTGAATAGCCTAAATAAAGGGTTTGAACTAGAGATGGGGAAAA
>AWOL01S0048210.1:13792-25336 GCA_000715115.1 Nicotiana otophora
TATGGTGGTTATCACAAGAAGTGGAAGACGCGGGAATGCACCCACCTCAAGTGGAAGGCGACTTGCTGATGCTGATAATAAGAAGAATAGATCCTGAACAATGTTGCCCAACCAAATGAGGAAGTTTGGTTTGATATATATGATAGTGTGGAAGAGACTCAAGAGAAGGTGAACCCATCTAGGGAACACATCATTGACATACCGAAGCTAGTAGTGCAAAAGTCAAGGTCACCATTGCCTAATCCTCCACCTCCATACCATCAAAGACTTGCCAAGTAAAATGGTGAGAATCAATTCAAGAAGTTCATTCAAATGATTAAGAGTCTTTCAATCAATCTGTCATTGGTAGAAGGTTTGGAACAAATGCCTAGTTATGCAACGTTTATGAAAGATCTTGTGACAAAGAAGTGGTCGATGAATTTTGTGACAATCAAAGTCACTCAGCAAGTGAGAGTGATTGTTCATTCAATGGCTCCTAAGTTGGAGGATCCCGGTGCTTTCATGATTCCTTGTACAATTGGAAGTGCCGAGTTTGGTAAATCTCTTTATGATCTTGGGGCAAGTACAAATTTGATACCCTATTCAGTTTTCAAGATTTTGTGGATTGGACAATAGATACCCGCTTCTATGAGATTGCAAATGGCCGATCATAGCATGAAAAGGTCGTTGGGTGTGATTGAAGATGTTTTGGTCCGAGTTGATAAATGCATTCTTTTGGCGGACTTTGTCATTCAGGATTGTTAAGGTGATTACAATTACTCTTCGAAGACCTTTCCTTGCTACGGGTAAGGATCTTTACGCTGTTGAAGCCGGAGAACTCACTTTCTGGGTTGGTGATGAAAAAGTGGTATTCCATTTATGTATGGCCATGCGGCAACCAAATAGAAATGAGGTGTGTTCTCTTGTGGATTTGGTGACTAATGTTATTGATGATGATATAAGTGATACTATCAATGTTGGTGATATATTGGAGGACGTCTTGTTCAACTTTGAGGATGATGAGATTGATGGTTTCATGGAATGTGTGAACTCTTTAAATGGAATAATGTTGTACAACTATGCAGAACGGAAATTGTCTTTGGATCTTGAAAATAGGAAGACTCTTCCTAAAAAGCCTTCTATTGAAGAGCCACCTACCTTGGAAGTGAAGCCATTGCCTCCACACCTTTGTTAAGAATTTCCTGGCCC
This sequence comes from Nicotiana otophora, assembly GCA_000715115.1. Classification (NCBI taxonomy): domain Eukaryota; kingdom Viridiplantae; phylum Streptophyta; class Magnoliopsida; order Solanales; family Solanaceae; genus Nicotiana; species Nicotiana otophora. The sequence goes on from AWOL01S0048210.1 coordinate 14,981, forward strand.
TTGTTTAACTTTACCGGTTTTTCTTTCCTCTTGTTTGACTAACGTGCAGGTAGATTCCACATTGGCAATATTACAAAAGAGGAAGAAGTCTATTAGGTGGACCTTGGTAGATATTTGGGGTATAAACCCCACCTTTTGCATGCATAAGATCAAGTTGGAGGATAGCGCTAAACCATCCATTTTACATCAAAGAAGAATCAATGAGGCTATGTAAGAAGTTGTCAATAAGAAGATTATCAAGTGGTTGGACGCATGGGTTTTCTACCCTATCTCCGATAGTTCATGGACCTCTCCAGTTCGATGTGTCCCAAAGAAGGGGGCACGACGGTGGTCACCAATGATAAGAATGAATTGATGCCTACAAGAACAATGACTGGATGGAGGGTGTGTATGTATAATTGCAAGCTCAACAAAGTAACAAGGAAGAATAACTTTCCACTTCCTTGCTTAGATCAAATGATCGATAGATTGGCTGGTCGTGCTTTATACTAGCTTGTGCAATGCACCGGTGAATTTTCAACGGTGTATGATGGATATTTTCACGGACATGGTGGAGGACTACCTTGATGTTTTCATGTATGACTTCTCGGTGGTTGAGGATTCTTTTGATGATTGTCTTGCAAATTTGGACAAAGTGTTTGCTAGATGTGACGAAACCAACTTTGTACTCATGATTGTCTTCCTCATGATTGAGGAAGGTGTTCCCCTTGGCCATAAAATCTCAAGGAATTGAAGTGAAGTTGACAAGGCAATGATTCAGGTAATTTCTAATCTTCCACCCCCAACTTCGGTGAAGGGTGTGCGGAGTTTCCTAGGCCATGCGGGTTTTTACTGGCTCTTTATCAATGAGTTCCCTAAAGTGGTGAACCCATTATGCAAGCTCCTTGAGAAAGATGCCAAGTTCAATTTCAATGATGATTGCATGAGAGCTTTTGAATTGTTAATGCTCAAGTTTATAACTACTACCATTATCACCGCTAAACATTTGAGTGTGCCTTTTGAACTCATGTATGATGCAAGTGACTTAGCGGTGAGGGATGATTTGGGGCAACGTATCAACAAGATTCTCCATTTGGTCTACTATGCTAGTAAGACTATGAATAGTGCCCAAGTCAACTATATCGTTATTGTATTTGAAATTGAGAAGTTTCGCTCCTACTTGATGTGTACTAAAGTTATTGTCCACACGGACCATGCGGCGCTTCATTATCTTATGAGCAAAAAGGACTCCAAAGCTCGGTTGATGAGATGGGTACTCTTGTGGCAAGAATTGTTCTTTGACATCCAAGATAGGAAAGGTAGTGACAACGAAGTGGCGGACCACTTGTCTCGTTTGGAGGAGGAGGGGAGGCCACATGATGGACTTGAAATAAATGAATCCTTCCCCGAAGAGCAACCTTTGGCAATTTCAATGAAAGATGGGCCATGGTTAGTGGACTTGGCAAATTTTCTTGTGCGTGGAATCATTTCGGATGAGTTCTCTTCAAGCCAAAGGAAGAAGCTCAAAAGGGATTATCAAGATTATTATTAAGATGAACCATACCTTTTTTGGATTTGTACGGACGTGATAATTAGGAGGTGTGTACCGGAAGAGGAGCAAGATGACATTTTTGGGGCTTGTCACTCTTCGCCATATGGTGGTCATCATTGTGGAGCAAGAACGACGGCCAAAGTGCTTAGTTGTGGTTTCTATTGGGATGCTATTTACAAGGATGCTACTGAGTTGGTGAAAAGATGTGATGAATGTCAACGTGCCGGTGGAATCTCAAGGAAAAATGAAATGCCTCTCACAACCATTTTTGAGATTGATATTTTCGATGTTTGGGGCATTGACATCATGGTCCCTTTTGTGAGATCTTGTGGAAATACCTACATTTTGGTCGTGGTGGATTTTACCTATTTGAAAACAACCAAACACAATTAGTCAATTTCTAGTTTCATTTCTCTAGTTGATCATTGATAGTATAGTTTATAGAAGTAATTAGCAAAACCAACTTGATTTGAAGTGTATTTAAGTTATTTCATCTCCACGCATCAAGGATAGACTCTAACACCCATTGTTATCTCCCTGGGGAAATCGACCCTGACTCATAATCGCGTACTATTCTTCTAACGACCTCTTCTACTCATTGTTGAGTGTGGATTGGGATTGGATCATATATTGTGCTATCCATTTATCCATGATTTTAGTCATGTACTTCGCATGTTTGTTGTTATTGCACATATAGTTATTGAATTTAGAGCATCGTGGCATGAGGTATTCCATATGGACCGGTGTTCAGATTGGGTCATGCATCGCGTTAGAGTAGGTTGGAATATGATCCTTTTTCTTATTTCATGTATATTGTTCCTCCTTTGTGTGACGGGTTCATAGAATTACGCCTTGTAGTGTTATTTGTTCTGCTTGCGAGATGGTTCTCTTATTTATTTTTCTTTCCATTATTGGGTACATTCGAGTGTGTTGCCTATTTAGTGCACGTTTTGCACTAAATGTGGATCAAGGCGGTTCTGGTGTGGCATGTTGATCGAGCAGCTTATGCTGGATGAGATAAGGTTATAGGACCTTGAATAAGTTCTACCAAATTTAATTACGGTATGTTGGGAAGAATAACATCACTAGCCAGCTTAGAATTCGGCTATGGTTCTTTTCGGTGAGACAACTCGGAGTTTGAGCCTTTGTCATTCTATTCACTCACATATGGTGAGGACACGAGCTGGAGTTACTGATGACCCTGCCCCCAGAGCCGGTGTTCCTAGAGGTCGGGGTAGGGACAGAGGCAGAGGCCGAGGAGGAGCACGTGCTATAGCTAGACCACCTATCAGAGCAGCAGTTGAGGAGATGTTAGTATCTCCTGTTAGGGGACAGGCACCGGAGAAGCTTATTGTTTCCCCAGACTTCAGGAGACCTTAGCGCAATTCCTAAGCATATTTGGTACATTGGCTCAGGTGGGGGTTGATTCTGGCACACCAGCTACTTCACAGACTAGGGGACAAGCTCAAAATCCCAGTGCCCGCACCTTAGAGTAGCGGGCTCACATTGGTCAGGTTCCGGGTATGGTGCCGGCGCAACCAGGTTTTCCAGTTCAACCCCTGATTAGGGCAGCAACATCTGAGGAAGAACAACTTAGACTTATAAGGTTCAAGAAGTATTACCTTTCTACTTTCAGTGGTTTGGCTTCAGAGGTTGCACATGGTTTCCTAGAGGTGTGCCAGTGTTTTCTCCGCACTATGTGTATTGTGGAGACGAGTGGGGTTATTTTTACTATATTCAAGTTTAAGGGAGCAGCATATCAGTGGTGGCGAACGTACAAGTTGGGTAGCAGGGCCAAGGCAACTTCACTCACATGGGATCGGTTTTTCAGAGTTCTTATTGAGGATATATGTTCCCCAGACTCTTCGGGATGCCTGGCGCATGGAGTTTGAGCAGCTGCGCCAAGGCACTATATTAGTGTCTCCGTATGCCATCAAATTCAATGATTTGTCCAGACATGCACCTGTTTTGGTTTCTACAGTTAGAGAGCAAGTCTGCAGGTTCGTTTAGGGGCTCAACCATCATATCTGGTTTAGTATGGCTCGGGAGTTGGTGACGGATGTTCCATTTTAGAAGGTGGTAGAGATCGCTCGCCAACTAGAGGGCATGCAAGACTAGGAGGGAGAGGACATATGGGTTTAGGAGAGAGAGGATAGGGAGGCTAAGAGGCCTCGTAGACCTAGGGGATCTACTAGTCTCTATTTTGGAGGCAAGGTATGCCATGGTAGAGGTTTTATGGGTCAGTCTATTAGTTTTCACTTCAGGCTTTGCACGGTGCTTCAGATATCCATGTGCCTCAGAGTGCCCATGCCAGACAACTTCCACAACCACGCTAGTAGAGAGGCTATTTTGAGTGTGGAGATTCCAGCTACATGGTGAGAGAGATTGTCCCAGACTCCGAACAGATGTGTCACGGCGGGTTATCCAGGCTAAGCGTTCTACTCTAGTTGCTGATATCATTGTACCGCTAGCTTAGGATGCAAGTCAGCCGGGAAGAGGGCGCCCAAGAGGGGGGGCTCGGTCCGTTGATGTACTTTCTACGCTAGGGATGAAGCCGCTGCACTGGATGATGTTGTACAAGTATGGTTTTGATTTTTTATACATGAGCATCATTCATATTTTGTTCGGTTCTTCTTATCAGGGTGAGTCCTCCTATGTTTCTTTGCAAATGGGTGTGTTTTGTAATTTTGTACTCTGCTTAAGAGTTTACACCTATTGGGAGATTCTATAGTGGTAGCATGTGTCTATCGTTTTATTTTATTCATTATTGAGAGCTATAAAACTAGGAATGACTTTCTATTATCCATTACGGTAGGTTTTGATGTGATTTCTGGGTGGTTGGTTACGATTTGTGAATTAAATGCTCTACCGGTGTGGGAGTTCAGCATGTGTTATGACCTTGCTAGCAGAAATTGAATTAGTGGAAAGTTTTGATTGGTAGGATGTGTAATCTACTTGTGTTTTAGAGTTGGGGATGGGATCCTCGCATTTCCATGAGGTTTATTATGTTTGGGTCGGGCTGTAGGTCGTGGTGAAGTTATATTAGGATTAGATCCTTGTGAGTTGTTCGTATACTTTGATTCTCCCTTGTGGAATTAATTCGTAGTATGCTACTGATAAGGAGTTTTGCCGGTCGGGTTTGTTTGATAGTTGTTTCATGTGTTCCCTCGTATATTCAGTCATATTCATGTTGTTCTTATTAGGGTTTAGCTTGCGAGATGTGTGCCCAAGTGGTGTTGGGTGTGACTTGTTTATTTGAGTGAATAATCTTGGCATCTTCATGCTTCTTGCATCCTTGTCGGTGTTATGGAGATTTGGAACAGGGTTCTAGTTGATATGAGATTAATTGCCGGTGCTGGGTTTGAGTATGGACGTCTATTGTGATTAGAAATGTTTTTATGGACATATGTGTAGTGTGTTAGGTCATGTGTTTGTATCTGGTGAGTGTATACATATATTATTGCAGCGGGTTGAGGCTGATATCGTGTGTTGATGTAAGAATCAGGTCTTGTGGAAATAACCGGATGGTGAGAAATTTGGTTCTAAGGCCTATTGATATTGGTGGAAGAAAAAACCTTCAGTTGAAGTGGTGTTATCGGGCTTACATGGATTTGGGGTGACTTGGGTCACCAGCGGGTGTATGTATGGTTTGTTCACTCAGTGATTGATGACTTCAGAATGATTTTTGGCACGGTCGAGGACGAATGTTTGTTTAAGAGGGGGGGGGTAATGTAATGACCCGACCGGTCATTTTGAGAACTAGTGTCTCGATCGTCGGCTTAAGGTCTCGAGCAGCTTCGTATTATGTATTATGACTAGCGTGTGTGGTGGAGTTTGGATTTCGGATGATTCAGGATCAATTTGGAAGAAGGATTCTTGTTTTAGAAGCATAAACGATAAAAGTTGACCGGAGTTTGACTTTTGTATAGACGACTCTGAAATGGCATTTTCATGATTCCAATAGCTTCGTATGGTGATTTTGGACATAGGCATGTCCGGATTTGGATTTATGGGGCTGTAGGATAAGAAAATTGGAAAGTTGAAGTTTTGGAAGGTTAAGAGGTTTAACCGATAGTTGACTTCGTTGAAATAGAGCTCGGATTGCGATTCATAGACTTAGATTAGCTCCGTTACGCCATTTGAGACTTTGATGCAAAATTTGACGTCATTCCGGGTTGATTTGATATGTTTCGGCGCGAGTTGTAGAAGTTGANGGACGACTCTGAAATGGCATTTTGATGATTCCAATAGCTTCGTATGGTGAATTTGGATGTAGGCATGCATCCAGATTTGGATTTAGGGGGCCGTAGGATAATTTGAAGCATTTTGGTGAAAATCGAAAAGTTGAAGTTTTGCAAGGTGAAGAGGTTTAACCGATAGTTGACTTTGTTGAAATGGAGCTTGGATTGCGATTCATAGAGTTAGATTAGCTCCGTTACGCCATTTGGGACTTGGATTCAAAATTTGACGTCATTACGGGTTGATTTGATATGTTTCGGCGCGAGTTGTAGAAGTTGAAAGTTCATAAGTTTATTAAGTTCGATTTGGGGTGCGATTCATATTTCTGATATTGTTTGATGTGATTTGAGGCCTCGAGCAGGTCCGCGTTATGTGTTGGGACTAATTGGTATGTTCGGACGGGGTCCCGAGGGGCTCGGGTGAGTTTCGGACAGGTTTGGGTTGTGTTGAGCTCATTTTTGATGTTTCAACATCGTTTCTTCAAGCATAAATGCTACCACATTAAGAAAATGACCTCCAATTGCTGTTTTGATTGAAGCATTAGATCTGTATCGTAATTACAGAGCTATAGCAAAACTATTGTTGAATTTAGACATCGTATGAGCGAGTTATGCTCATTTTATTGTCGGAGAAGACCGGTGCTGTTGTTTTGCAGATGCGAAGTTGGGTCTGCATTTGTGACCCCGCAGGTGCGACAAATGGTCCGCAAATGCAGAAATTATAGCTGGCAGACTGCAGGTGCGGAGTTTTGGTCGCGGAAGCGAAATTCCTTGTGTATTAAAAAAATCTGACTGTGTTTATTTAGTATTTTGAGCATATCTTGAGTTCTAGAGCTCCGATTGAGGTGATCTTTGTGGAATTCTTCTCGTCGTTTCATGGGGGTCACTATCAAACTATACTTTTTGTATTTTAATAAGATTACAGAAGTTCATTTTTGAATTAATCTTGTTTTAATTGGAGGATTGGGGGTTTTTATCAAAAACATTTTTTGAAGAGAATAATGGGGTTTTGAACATCGATTCAGAGTCGGAATTGGATGAAATTAGTATGGCTGGACTCGTAACTGAATGGGTGCTCAGATTTTTTTGAATTTTGTCGGGTTTCGAGGTGTGGGCCCGAGGTTGATTTTTGGGTTGACTTTTTAGTTATTTTTTAAAGATTGAAGCTTTATTATCCGTAATCATTTCCTATGAGTTTTGTTTATGATTTGAAGTTGGTTTAGCTAGATTTGAGCCATCCAGAGGTTGTTCCACTCGATAAGGACATCTTAGAGTAACGATCTAGCTTCTTTGAGGTAAGTATCTTCCCTAACTTTGTGTGGGGGAAACTACCCCTTAGGATTTGAGTCATTTTTGCTAATTGTGTCATGTGAAGGCCGTGTATGTGAGGTGACGAGTACGTACTCGGGCTTATTTGTTTAGTGCTCTTAGGTTCTTATGTTCATTAGAAGTGAAGTTGTTTTAGCATGTTAAATCTCCCATTTACTAAATTTATCCTTACGCGTCTTTTTTGGAATTAATTGATTCATGTTTTACCCTTGTTTCCAATTAAACGCTTATGTGCCTTAATTGAAGATATTGCCTCTTTATTGCCATGCTATCTTTTCTGTAATTCCTTATCCTTAATTAAAGTTGTTATTATCCTTTCTGTAATTGCTTATCCTTAATTGAAGTTATTATTATTCTTTCCGTAATTGCTTATCCTTAATTGAAGTCATTATTATCTTTTTAGTAATTGCTTATCCTTAATTGAATTTATTAGTATCTTTTCCGTAATTGCTCAACCTTAATTGAGGCTTTGTTATTACTTTCATTGTTGACTTATCATTATTTAGAATCATTGATTCATGTTATCTCTTTTACCGTCGAGTTGTAGTTATGTGGAAATCATTGTTGCACGCTATCTCTCCCCTTGTTGAGCTATTCTTGTTGAAACCATTATTCTTTGTAGTCTCTTTCATTGTGAGCTCGTTCGTTCGTTACTTTGTGTTCTGAAGTTCTTGAGTTGATTTACTTCTCGTATTCCCATGTTATTGTTGTTATTGCTGTTGTACCGAGTATTGGTGAGCCGAGGGCTATGCATGGCTGTGGTATTGAAACAGTTTTGAGGAAATGTTGTAGCATATGTGCACATGTTGTAATGTTATTTTATTATGTTTTGTTATGTTTTGTCACACGTGGTATTGTTGAGAGGATGGCCGGGATATTCGCACATGAGTTGTCCGTGGTATTGTTATTATTGATATTTGCACATGCGGCGTGACAAGGCGGGCTCTATATGTGGGTTTGCGCATGTGGCAAGACAAGGTGAGAATATTATTATATGCTTGCGGCGAGACAGTGTGGGCATTTTATTTATTATTGGCCTTGGCGAGACAAGGTGGGCTATGTCGGGGAATAATTTGTGATGACTTGTGGTGGCCTGGGGGCATTGTTATTGTTGTTATTTGTGTAATAGCGTGCATACCCTATGTGAGTTAGACCGTGTACATTTTGTGGTGATTGTTTCTCATGTGTCATTCATTGTCTCTACTCTTGCTTATTTACTTGAATTGTGGTAGAACACTTGTAGAACCATACACGTAAATAAATCACCCATATTGGTTTAAGAAGATGAATCCTGATGTTATTGAGCATTTACATGTACTTCCGTGTACTTGCCTTCTGTGTGAGAGTTATCTTGTTGGCACGTGAGTTGTCCGTGCAGCCTGATGGTAGGCTATAATCCGGTATTTTAGTCGATTAACACACTATAATTTACTGCACTTCAATTGAGTTTGAGCTTTAATAGCTAGTGTTTTGCACTAATTGTGTGTTTTATACCTAGTAGGAGTGATTCGAAGCTATATAGATATTATTGAATGAAATCGAGCTATTTGGAGCTTCAAAGCCTGAACCAAAAGCCCAACGGATTAAGTCGGAATCGCGTTTGGGGGTCGAGAACAACATCTGAAATTGAAAACGCAAGGAAAAAGATTCACTCTGACAAAAACACACAACTGTGGCGCATGGGGCAGCATCCGGGGCGCTGCGACTGCCCAAATTATGACCTAGTCAATTTTTCATGCTCTCTAACCAATCCCACTACAGCCCTGCCAGGCGCATCTCCCCATGCGGCGCGCTTGTGCAATATTATAGAGCGGGAATCCTATTTCGTGTAGGAAAAGGTGTTTTTGTCTGGCCACGACCCTACTAAACCTAAATACATGTAAAAACGTTATTGTTAGGACTTTTGACACATCTTAGACCCAAGGAAGCCAAGGAGGAGGTGGAGAAGCAAAAGTACAAGGATTTCATCATCAAATCCTCACTCAAACAAGAGTTTGGATCGTTTTAGGTTTTCCTTTTATTAAAACATTGTTGTGATGGATTTCTCCATATTTATGGAGTAGTTCTCTTTAGGGTTTGATGGATTTGATGTATTGATACTTGTTTGTAGATATTAACTCTAGTTTGTATGTATAGCATCCTTTTGGATATTTTAATCATTGCATCTATATTCACTTGTTCATTTAATTGAGATAGGCATAACTTGTGATATTCTTGCATTCTATCTTGTTGGTTGAATTCATTAATTCCTCTTAGTAATCGAAAGGGGCTAATTGAATTGTTGATTAAACTTAGTTAGGAGGATAATCGAGAGAGGTTCTCCTAAAGACCAGTCCACTACTATCTCGTGCATATCTTCACAGATCTTAAATTAGTGTATCTTATGGGGTTGAGACTTAATCGAGAGAGGAGTTTCTACTAAACAAATTAATTAATAAACTAGTGAATTCGAGAGACTCACTTGAACATTAGAAGTGAATTATCTAGAGTTAAATCCCAACATTTGTCTTGCACCTATCCTACCAACCCTATCTTCTCCCAATTGATAACCTTCTTTGCTCACTACTTGCGTCGATTGTCATTAGCCAAAAGTTTAGATTCTTGGATAACTTTAGTTTTAATTACAGAAATCTCAATTGTTGATCATCTTGGATAGCAATCTAGCTATAAACTACAAAAATACTATTTAACTCCAATCCTTATGGATACAATATTATATTTTACTATATTCGTTTATCGAGCATATTTAGGTGTGTGTTTTTCACTCGTCAAATTTTGACGTTGTTGTCGGGGATTGGCAATCAATAGTGATGGAAATAGTTTGTAGTGCTAATTCAGGAATTTTTCTTTTTCTTTTATTTTTCTCTTTTTACGGTTGGTGTTCTTTGACTATGCGCAGGCTACAGGTTAGATTGGTGCATAACTCAATCGTCTAGGAATGAAGTGCAACCATACAATCCAGAATTGGAGAGACAATTGCGATAGTTGAGGAAGGAAAGAAATCTCCCTGAGTATGTAGAGAAGGTTGGGAAATCCTCAAGAAAATAAAGCATGGATGGAGATGATGATAATGTAGATTTGGCTGCGATGGAGGCAACTCAATGAAGAGAAAAAGCAGCAAGGGATGCTGAAGACGAAGCTATTAAAGATGCAGAAATTACATATGAATAAGTGAGGACTCAGAGAATGGCACAGAATCAGCCCTTGGGTGCAGACCAAATCAGAAACATAGCTCTCGGCCAAGGGTTATCAAGTGTG
>AWOL01S0048213.1:0-65850 GCA_000715115.1 Nicotiana otophora
ATTGTTCTTAAAATTTTATTGTGTGTGGAACTACTCTCTTTTGTTGTGTGAGGGCACTTGATTAATGAAGGAAAGGTAATGTCATTGACCTCTATGTTAGAGTAAGTGAGTGAATTGTGAAATTATGCATGGTACTTGTGAGTCAAATCTTGAGGTGAAGATGTTATACCCTTATACTTAGTCTATTTTCAAGATTCTTGGTATAATGAGTTAAGGGAATTGCTTAATAGGTTGTGTCTATAAGTGTAGTTTGATTGCTCGAGGACGAGCAATATTCAAGTGTGGGGTATTGATGTGTGGCTATAATTCATGATTTAGCACATTATTCGCCTTGCATTTTTATACGCTTTAATGATAAAGTACACCTTATTTGCGTGTAATAGGGTCCATTTTATGTGTAGGTGAATTGGAGATGAAAGTAGAAGAAAAAGGAGAACTACAAATCAAAAGCGTGCGCGGGAGCAGTGAATAAGAGAACCTGGCGACGCCAGGTTTGAAGTTGGCTTTAGGCTGGCGTTGCAAGGCAAAGGCCAGGCTGAAGCTGGCGTTAGGCTGGAGACGCCAGGCCTGGGGCCAGGTCCAATCTGAGTTTTGAAGACTTAATTCATTTCCGGGTTTGATTAGGACTTGGCCTACACGATTAGGTATTTTCCTACACATATAAATGGACCTAAAACTGCCACTTGGAGGGGTAGTTTTTAGTGACCGGGGAGTTTTGTGACCGGAGGCAAGAACATCAAGCTTGGAGGGGGCTTCTAACTAGTTTTTCTTCTCTTCTTTTCCTTTAATCTCATAGTTTATTAGTTCTAGAGTTTTGGGTGCTACATGAACGTTGTAGTTTGAAGCTTGAATTGATCTTATTAGTTTATCATATTGGTTTATTTATTCAATCTTGCGCTTAATTATTGGATTGCTTGATCACCAATTGAATACTATCTACGAATCTAGGATTGAACTCGGGAGAGAAAATTGTAGATTGCATATAAGATTGAGTAGAGCAAGATCTTAACTCTAAGGGGGGGGGGATTGCGGTTAGGATAGGAATATACCTAATTTCCTTGCTTGGTTACTAAACAGAAATTATTAATGCGTTCTTGTTAATTCTAATTCCATAGGAATATAGGCGTTAGATTAGCTTGAATAGGCGAGTTGTACTTCGGGAGAAGGCTACGAGCAATATTAACCCTGTCAATCAATAAACCGGATAAATTAATTAGACGATTTAAGTGAAAAACTCAACGGGATTGTTAGCTAACCCATATCTCTAGAATATTCACCCACATTGAATTCATTTTTAAGCTTGTCGTTATTTTCTTTAATCTCTTAATTTGTTACTATAGATTAATTTTAGTTAAGTATTCATACTTTAGAAAATCGCTTGAATAGATTAATTGTCTTATTTTAATTTAGTAAATAGTTAATCACAAGTCCCTGTGGGTACGATATCTGGACTTACAATCCTATATTACTTGTCGACCACGTATACTTGCGTGTTTGTTTGGGAGCAAGAGTGGTAATGTGCCTTTGCAGTTTCGAGTTATCGGTATGTTGGTGGATTAGTTATTACTAAGGGAAGAAAACATCAGGGGTAATTTGAGCAGGGGATTTTATGGATGTAATGTACAAGGAAACGCATTCATCCGGTTACTTCTTTGGGAGTAATCATGTGCTAACAGAGCACTAGAGTGTTTTATATTCGGGACCAGGTCAGAGTGGCTGACTCTCAATAATGGTTCTAGTGGATTCGATATTTTAGGTGCGGTGCTTAAGGATTTTCAGGTTCGTTATGTTGCTGAGGATTGGGTTAGGTAGTAGAGTGTGAAGGGTACTTGGAGTTTCTATGTTATCAACGGGTCTGCGGTGCAGTGTTAGAAAAAAATAGGAGAAACAACTTTAAATTCGCAAAAGATCTAATCAGCGTAGGTATATCAGTTGGAGTTACTATAGACTGCATGAGGAAGGTATGAAATGACTTATGGGCATTGAGACAACGTGGTCTATTGATTTGGGTCACTTGGAATGAGTGTTGTTGGAGGTCCATTGCGTGTTTGTATAGAGTTATTATTTCTATGGCAAGTAAAGAGCAAATTAGAAGAGGTTGAGTTAGTTAGTCATGGTTTGAATCAACATGGTTGGGGAAATAATCAGTTCCTTCGGTGTGATAAGGCTATACAGGTGATTCATGGGTGTACGTGCGGGCTTGACAACCACTGTAAGTTTGATGTCTTGGTAATGTGTAAATGGATCCCGGAAGAGTTATGCCGGTTTAGACTACGATTTGAGGTTTGCATTTTCTATGGTTATGGGAAGTTGGTTGTGGATGGCGGTTCTTCTGACATGAGTTAAGTGAAAGGTTCTAAGCTGATAAAGTGTTAATCCTACTAATGGTTCAGGGTTTATGATGGAATTTTTGTACCCTCGTGTAGCGGCATGGAAATTGGAAGTTGAGGATCGAGGTTACAGATCGGTTTTGATAAGGATGTCATGAGCTTGGAGGATAGGGAGAGGATTTAAGATGTTCGGAGTATGCTGGCACTATTTTCTAGCAGCCTGAGGATGGTTTGTTTGTGGAAGAGGTGTTGGGTATTGAAATACGGATGCTTGGCTAACACTATAGAAGTGGCATGGTCGATGGCTATTGATGTTCAGATTTTACTACCTAGTGCGGAAGGTTGTGGGAGTATATCCCATCGGAAGATCGTATAAGTGACGCGCTAGTCATTGTGAGTGTTAGAGATTGGAATCAGGTATGGAGATTATGGTACTGTCGCTAATAGGAAAGTTAATTTATTCCTGAGAGGCGCCTTGTTCCTTTAGTTGTGGACTGTGTGAGTTTGTTCCGGATTTGACGACTGCTCGTATGTGTCATAAATAGGGTCATTGTGGATCCTTGAAAGGTTATTGGCTCAGTATGGGATGATCAGAATCGGATTGGGGTCCGTTAATAGGCCTAATGTGAATGTATATTTTATACCAAATCAGATATGCTTATTCGGCATAGCATCGATTATTGATGGGCCTTTAGGCATGGTGGATGATATTCCAGCCTTCGCCTATTTCAGGTGCTACTCTTTATGCTATGTGTGTTGTGAGACGGCTTGATTATTCACACACGTGTTGAGATCCCGTGTAGCTTGTGGTGTTACGTGAGCGAGATGGATCTCGAGATGGCTCTCGCGTATATTGCACCTTAGTCGTGCTTGACATTTTGTAGTGCATGACACTATCTTTCTCCCTAGGGTTGTGTTTATGCATTTGGTATGCTTGTGGTCGATATTCTGGCATTTTGTGGGTATGAGCATTTTGACTCGATGGGTATTTCCTTATTGATTGTTATGTGCGGATCGCATGGCATGCCGCCTCGGGTATGATGTGTAGATTGGGTTGCACGCTGTAATAGTGAGATGTTGAGTATAGATCTTTATACTTATTTTGTGTGTTTTGTTTTTCATCTCTAAGATAGGTTCATAACATTGGTTTGGTTGTTTTTGTTCATTACATAGGCCAAATAGTATTGTATTCAAGTTCGTTATTCCTTATTGGTCATATTCGAGTTGTGGCTTGTTGGCACATTGATGGTGTCGTATGAGATTTTAGATGGTGTTTGAGGTGGCTTATTTCCTGAGCAGCTTGTACTGGGTGGGACGAGGTTGTTAGACCTAGAATTAGTGCAATCAGATTTATATAATGTATATTAGAGGGAAAATGTCACTAATCAGTTAGATAATGCTTCTCGCCAAGCAGCGAGACTCCATGAACTATTGATTTTGCAGGTGGGTATGAGTTTCTACACATCTCTTTCATCATTGCAGTATTGCAAGGGTTGGAATAGGGCTTATATGTGTTATGAGGTATATTACAGGCATCGAGTTCTTGAATTTGCAGTTATTGTGGTTGGAGGATGTTATTATGAGCATACGAATTATGCGATGCATTGTGTGAATTCATCATGAGTCCATGATCATGTTTTGGTACAGTGTGTTGAGATTGATACGGCGTTGCGTATGTTAGAATCAGACCTAGTAGAAAATTCCGGATGTTGGAATTTTGTTCTAAGGCTTGTGGGCTAAGGTAGTAGGAAGGATCTTGAGTTTGACTTGAGATAATGTACACATATGTGTTGTGGCGGCATGGGTAGGTGCATAAGGTGTTAAACAGTGATTGTGGGCAACTCTGGAATGGTTCTTGGCATATTCGAGTACGAATGTATATTAAAGAGGGGGAGAATGTAACAACCCAACCAACCGTTTTGAGATCTAGTATGTCATTCGGTGGTTTGAGACCTTGAGTAGCTTCACTTCATGTTTTATGACTTGTACGCATAGTCGGAATTGAATTTCGGGAAGTTCAGAATTGATTCGCAAGGAAAATTCTCAATTCGAAAGCTTTAAGTTGGAAGAGTTGACCAAGGTTTGACTTTTGAGTAAACGACCTTAGAATTTGGATTTCAAGGTTCCAATAGGTTCGTATGATGATTTCGGACTTGGGCGTATATTCAGGTTAAGTATCGGGTGGCCCGGGAGCATTTCGATGCTTATTGTGAAAAATTGGCATTTTGATGGTTTTTAGAATTTCCTAAGTTTTGTTTGAAGAGTAATTTGGTGTTATAGATGTCAGTTTGAGGTTCTGATCCTTGAAATAGGCTCGTATTATGATTTGTGACTTATACGTAAAGTTTGGCGTCATTCTGGAATGTCTAGATATAGTTCAGACACATTCATCGAAGTTTGAATGTTTGAAAGTTGGGAGAATAATTTTATCGTTGATTCATAATTTTGATGTTGTTTGATATTATTTGAGGCTTTGACTAAGTTTGTATCATTTTTTAGGATGCGTTGGTATGGTTGGGTGGGGTCCCGGGGGCCTCGGGTGTGTATTAGACGTGTTTGGGTTGTGTCGCACTCTTATTTGATGTTTCAACATTGTTTCTTTGGGAATAACAGGTACTATATTGAGAAAATCAACCTTTGACTTGTGATTAGATTGAACCATTAGATCCATATCTTAATTATGGAACCATAACAATAAGAATCGTCGAATTCTGAGGTCGTATGAGAGAGTTATACCCATTTTCGTGTCGGGAAAGATTGATGATTTCTGGTGCAAACTTTTGTTCTTCGCGAACGCGAGAGAGGTTCCGCGAATGCGAAGAAGGATTTCTTGGTTGATCGGTCAACGCAAAAAATTGCTCTTCGGGAACGCGAAGGTGTCATGCGAAGGCAATGAACAAAAATCACATGGGCAGTGTTTTAAATGGGCAGACAGAGCATTTTAGTATTCTGAGCATGTCTTGAGTTCCAGAGCTCTGTTTTAGGTGATTTTTACGGCGTTGTTCTCGTCCCAACAAGGGGTTAAATATATAACCTTTGTTTTGATTTTCTCCATGATTATTTCCGTTGGTTAATATTTTAATCCGTGTTTGGATTGTAGAAATTAGGATTTTAAGCCCCAAAGTTGAGAAATGTTAAATCCTTGATTTGTGGGTCGATTTATGGACGAAGTTGGATGAGTTTCTGGATATAGACTATATAGGTTATGGGTAATATTTATTTTCAATAATTTTTGGAATCTGGCATGTGGGCGTGGGGGTTGACTCTCCTGACTTTTCGAGCGGAGTTGAGAATTGTTATAAATTGTTAAATTACGAGTGTTGGAGTATATTTTGATTGGTTTGCATGTTATTTGATTAGTTTCGGATCTTTTGGCATCGGTTTGAGGAGTTATAGAGGCGTTGGAGCCGGTTATCAGATTTTGGAGCGAGGTAAGTCTCCTGTGTAACCTTGTGAGGGAGAATTTTTTCCGTAGGTGTTATATTTATTATGTGCTACATGTTGTGGAAGCTACGCACATATGAGGTGATGAGTGTCCGTGCGTATGCTAGAATTCTTGATTATGTTCGGGTAGACTTAGATTCCTGCCATGCTTTAATTATACAATTTGAGTTATTCTTGCCTGTTTAAATGCTTTAATTTACATTTAGCACGTGACTAGACTCGCGTAGAGTATCAGACTTGCCATTTTAGATACTTGACGAGCTACTTGATTAGTCGTGAGTGTACTTTCCTTTACGGATTTCTTTCGTGTTGTGCATATTCGTTAGATCATTTTTCTTGAATTTTATAACTCATACGTATATTCATGAGTGGGGTCAGTGACCTGTCATAGTTGTATATTATAATGGGATCAGACTGAATGCCTCAGCAATACTCTTATGGGATCGGTCCGTTCACCTCGGCAGAGTAACATTTTCTTATGGGATCGGGCCATTCGCCTCGGCAGAGTAGTATATTCTTATGGGATCGGGCCGTTCGCCTCGGCAGAGTAACATATTCTTATGGGATCGGGCCGTTCACCTTAGTAGGATTTTGTATTATACTCTTTTGTGATTGGACCATTCGCCTCAGCAGTTCTATAAAATACTCTTATGGGATCGGGCCACTCGTCTCGGCATAATCGCGTGAAATACTTGATAAGGAGTCCGCGTACTCATGAGTTTCCTGACTTGAGATGTGACCATTGATTTGGTGTTGACCATTACGTATTCCATTTGAGGAGGAATCTAATTATTGAGGACTTTGTGTTTACTGTTCAGTTGTAGAACGATTATTTGGCTATATCTGTTCTCACTGTTTACTTACCATATTTCATACTTATCTACAGGACTTTGTGTTTACTGTTCAGTTATAGAACGATTATTTGGCTATATATGTTCTCACTATTTACTTACCGTGTTTTCATACTTATCTACCTTATTATATTTAATTTATTGTACCACTAGTAAGTGTCAATGTCGACCTCTCCTCACTACCTCTTCGGGGTAAGGCTAGATATTTACTGGGTAGGTATTGATTTACGTACTCACGTATACTTCTGCACTGAATGTGCATGTATTGAGGCATTTGCGTTAGGTGGTCATCTTGGCCCATTGGCACAACTGCTGAGGGGACTTTATAGTGAGCTACATTCTATGCTACGATTCGCAACACACAGAGTCTCCATCTTATTCAATTATTATATCTTGTCTATTTTATATTCCAGACAGATGTTATGGTACTGTGGTATTATTCTAGTAGATGCTCATGCTCATGTGACATCGTGTTTTAGGGGTTCCCAGTGGATGTTCATTATTTTATTTCACGTTATTATTATCACTTCACTTTATGATTTATTTATATTCGAAAATTTGGTAAAGCAAAGCAGAGGTTTCTATGAGTGCTAGATTTTATTCTATTTATTAAATGAAATTCCTGATTTTAAAAATTTAAAATGGATAGTTAAGTGGAGGTTCACGCATTGGCTTGCCTAGCAGCATAGTTGGGCGCCATCACGGCCTATTATGGGATCTGGGTCGTGATAGTTTGGTATCAGAGCGCTAGGTTCACTTAGGTCCCACGAGTTATGAGCAAGTCTAGTAGATTTTTACGGATCAGTACAGAGGCGTTTGTACTTATCTTCGAGAGGCTACAAGGCTGTTAGGAGAACTTCCCTTCTTTATTCCTTGTCATGCGGTTTGATTTCATTGAAGCTTATGCATTCATTTCCTTCCTGCTTATTCTTATATGATGTTGAGTGCATGTTATCAATTGGGCATCGAGGAGTTGTAGTGGTACTGCAGATGTGGTGTAGGGTGTTTTTCCTCGCATATTCGGGAAGACTATTATCATCGCCTTGTGGAGGGGTGTTCCGCCGTTTCATCCAAGTGTTAGAGTTGCTTATGGTTTCGAGGCTATGCATAGTGTATTGTGATGTTAATCCGTTGTTATAACGTAGTGCTCCTGTGAATGTAGGGTGCTTATTTATGTGTCACATCAGTGAATGTTCCAAGGGGAGTCTTTCTTGGTTCATAGTTTAGAGATTCGGCATTTAATTCCAGTGGAGGAGAGGCAATCAAACTATGAATGTTCGGGCTTCGATTGATGAAGTAGTAAGATTGGATATTTTTGGACTTGGTGGAATTCTTGTTTGAGATGTGGTGTTGTCGTCTTTGTTTAAACGCATTTAGGCTCATCAGTGTGATGGTATTATTATCACTTTACTTTTACGATTTATTTATATCCGGAAATTTGGTAAAGAAAAGCATAAGTTTCTATGAGTGCTAGATTTTATTCTATTTATTAAATGAAATTAAAAATTTAAAATGGATACTTAAGTGGAGGTCCACGCGTTGGCTTTCCTAGAAGCGTAGTTGGGTGCCATCATGGACTATTATGGGATTTGGGTCGTGACACGTGTACTGTGACAAAATTTTGACAGATCAAAATCAAACATAGCCCTAATGTTTTCTCAATTATGGCAGGAAATGAGGTGACATTGCTCGAGCATAATCATTTGCTTTTGCTACAAGTATCAGATGCTCCAAGACTAATTTTGATTCCGATAAAACTCACTTGGCCAGAAAATTATGTCTTTTGGAGTAGGGCAATGAAACTAGCTTTTAGAGGTAAGAGTTAACTTGGATTTGTTGATGGAAGTTATGTAAAGAGCATGTACAAGGGAGAATTGGAAGAGCAATGTAAGAAATGCAGCACAATTGTGTTGTCGTGGATTGGAAGTACTATTGCAAATGAACTGATGACGAATATTGTATTTTCTTCAAATGCGAAGAAATTGTGGAGTGACTTCAAGGAGAAATTCGATAGATGCATCTTGACAATGATCTATCACCTATGGATAGAAATAGCTACATTGAAGGAAGGTACTGATTCTGTAATCACATACTATTCAAAAATGATAGATTTGTAGAGTGAATTAGATATGTTAACACCTAAATCCTCTTGTGATTATGAATCATTGATATATTTAGAAACTCCAATTTCTCATGGGACTAAACGAGAGTTACAGTAATGTGAGAAGCAATGTCTTACTAAGAAGGCCAGTTGTGTCTGTGAAAGAGTCATACACAATTGTAACTCAAGAAGAAAGTCAAAGGGCGTTAGGTGTGATAACACCAACAGAGACCCAACCTAAGAAGACTGGGTTGATTTGTGAACATTGTGGATACAAAGTCTATTTGAAGGATAATTAATACAAAATAATCGAATATCTAGCCGATTTAAAAAGATAATGGAAGCCTCAATTTTGTGGAACCAGTACTTATGCTAACATTGCAAGTGTAGATGATGATGCTGGCAACACTAGTCAACTACAAGGTCACTGTCTCACTGAGGATCAATACAAACGATTGGTAGGGCTTCTAAATTGCCATGATACTATGTTAACTAAGCACAATTAGTCTATTGAGTGATCAACAATGGAGGTCTCAAAGTTTTTCCATGCAATCCATAAACCAACACAATCAGTAGCTAGAAAGAGTAGAGAGAAGATTTAGACGAAGAGAGAAGATATTTTCATGAGTTAGTCAAATTCAATTTGTGCATCCTTATATATCTCACTGTGAACTAACAACCTCCTAACTTACTACTAATAGACTAGTTCCCTCTAGTTTCTACTTATTCCAAATACTCTCCTCACTATCTTTTTTGTGTTATTCTGTTAACTATCACAACACCCACTCCCCCCCTCCCCCGCAAGTTGGAGGGTGGAAGACATTCAACTAGAACTAAACACTCCTAACTTGGAAATCATTAGTTCATGTTGAGCTGTTCCAAGACATCTAGTCATCAAGTCTGCGAGTTATTGCTTTGTAGATATGTAGTCCGTCATGATTAGGGATGTTCAAAATCAAATCGAAATAGAAAACTGTCATGACCCAAAATCCAACTAGTCGTGATGGCATCTAACCCAACCCGTTAGGTAAGCCAATTATCCACTATCCAATTCCAATGTAATTTAACAAGACAACTAAGTAAAAGAAAATATTTAAATCTTATACATTCCCCAAGGACTAGTAGTACAAATCATGAGCTTTTAAGAATAGAGTTTACAAAGCTGGTATGAAGTAAATACATTATATGTTTGAAAAGTATATAACTAGTGTTTTATGAATCTAAGGCTACCATGAACAAGAGGCAGCTACCACTAGAACGCATGTACGTCTTCAATTCTGGCTCCCATCGAGCACAACAACATTAGCATCCAATATCCGCACGCAAGGTGAAAAAGTGTAGTATGAGTACAACCGACCCTATGTACTCAATAAGTAATAAACCTAACCTTAGGTTGAAAGTAGTGACAAGCTTGTACCAAGGTCAGAGTCCAACTCCCATAAGCAACAACAGTTCATAACAACATAAAGCAAGTAATAAAAGAAGTAACCCAGAGATAAAATGCTCAGCTTAATCATGATTTCTAAAAATAGTTCTGCCTCTCAAGTCTATCGGTGAAAACTCAAGTCTTTTACCGAAGTAGCCAAAAACAATGAGCAAGTTTGAAAACAGTAATTTTCCCAAAAGAAATCCTTTCCATAATAAATAAGAAGTTTCATTTTCTTTCCAGATAGCCAGTGAAAAATGCATCACTATGCCCATATGCCAATATGTGTGAGAAATCATGAATGATGTGATATCGTACAACATGATGAAAAATGCATCTCTATGCATGTATGTCAAATGTGCATGTCAATGTGATGCAACTCACTGATAAAACCATATGCATACTCTCAGAGTATCATTTCACGCAGTCCTCCCAGTCACTCAGTCCTCAGAGTCACTCAGTCCTCACAATCACTCAGTCCGCACAGTCACTTAGTCCTCCCAATCGCTCGGCACTCGGCACTCACACTCAGTAGGTACCTACGCTCACTGGGGATATGTGCAGACTCCGGAGGGGCTCCTTCAGCTCAAGCATTATAATCTGCACGAACAACTCACGTGTTGCACAGACAACTCACGTGCTATAATAGGCTAATCTGGCCTGCTGCGGCATACAACCTGATCCCATAATAATAAAGTATATAAAGCCAATATGGCCTGCTGCGGCGTGCAACCCGATCCCATAATTATCCTCACAATCAGGCCCTCGGCCTCACTCAGTCATCAATCTCTCCAGTCTCTCGGGCTTACAAGGTCATGAAACTAGCCCAAAATGATGATATGATGAATCAATAAATAGCAACAGAGACTGAGAGATGATGTGAAATGAATGAACATGACTGAGTGTGAAATTTCAATTTAAACAATTAATTCAACAGCAATATGACCTATGTGGGTCCCAATAATACTCGCACATAGCCTCAGCATGATTTTTAATATGATTCTCAGCTCAATTTCTTTAACACATAAAACTACATAGAAAATGCCAAGATTATTTGACTACAAAATTCCACGGAACCAATTACGTCACAATTTCTATAGTGCACGCCCACACGCTCGTCACCTAATTCAGAGTTCATACCCTCAGCTCTAAGATTAGAAGAGTTACTTACCTCAAACTGTGTAATCCTTTACTCCGCTATGCCTTTGCCTCCGAAAGCCTCGTATTTAGTCACAATTAATTTGTTTTTGTCAATACAACTTACAAGAGTTAATTACATATCAAAATACTAATATTTTCCCACAAAATCCGAAATTACACTCCAAAAGTCGCTCGCGGGGCCCATATTTTAGAATACGACGAAACTCAAAATCCGATAACCCATTCAATTATGAGTCCAACCATACTAGTTTCACTCAAATCCGACTTCGAATCGACATTCAAATCCCAAACATTCATTTTATGAAATTTCTACAATTTTCCTCAAATTTCCATCTCAAACTACTAATTGAATGATAAAAACGATGATATATTCAACTATATTAACCAAATCTGAGTTAGAATCAATTTTTGAAAAACCCACGAAACATCGTCACAAACCGAGCTCCCAAAGTCCACATGTGAAATAATACCCAAACCCTCGGTTTTATAATACACAATTTGACCCCTCATTGTGCTGATCACATAATTTTTGTGTGGTCCGCAAATTCCAGGTTCTGCGGTCGCACTCCAAATTGTGCGGCCGCACTTCAACACTCTGTACTACCAGGATTCAGTAAACTACCCATAACATTCTGTAGAAATAGCCAAATGATTAAGGCTATACCTTTCTAAAACCTAGATTCAAAGGGCTACAACTTTCGTTTTCGAATCATCTCCAAATTTGTTGAGGATTGAAAGATATAAGCCTCTGAAGTCAGACTATCGAACCTGCAAGACCCCCTGAAGTGTGGCCGCAGACAAAATTGTGTGGTCCGCATTTTTCTTCTACGGTCCGCACATTTTCATCTGCTACTGTACTTTTTCATCTACTACAGCACTCAAAAATGTGCCTCAGCACATGAAATTGTATGGTCCGTACTTTCAACGTTCCAGAACAACATCAGAGTGCCGAAATGCCCGGACATCGCTCAAAACTCACCCTGAAACTCACCGAGCCACTCGGGATCCCGTTCAAATATACCAACAAGTTCCATAACATAACACAGACCTACTCGAGGCCTCAAATCACATCAAACAACATCAAAACGTCAAATCGCACCTCAAATCAAAATCTATGAACTTTGAACTTTCAAATTCTATATCTTGTGCCGAAACACATCAACTCAATCCGGAATGACTTCAAATTTTGCACTTTCAGAATTGGATTTCAACACCGATACCAAAAAGTCAACTCCCCGGTCAAACTTCCCAAAAATTTTAATTTCGCCATTTCAAGCCAAATTCCGCTACGGACTTCCAAATAATTTTTCGGATACGCTCCTAAGTCCAAAATCACCATACATAGCTATTGGATTCATCATAACTCCATTCCGGGGTCGTTTACACATAAGTCGACATCCGGTCACTATTTTAACTTAAGCTTTAAACTTTGAAACTAAGTGTTCCAATTAATTCCAAAACCTCACCGGACCCGAACCAATTAACCCGGTAAGTCATAAAATAATTGTAAACCTTAAATTGAGCAGTAAATGGAGAAACGGGGTTGTAATACTCAAAACGACTGGCCGGGTCGTTACGTTCTCCCCCATTTAAACATACGTTCGTCATCAAACGTGCCAAGAGTTGTTTCCAAGCTATCACATCACTATTCCATCTTACCACACATATAACCGGGGTGATCCCATGCCACCCTATTCCATATAGGCCTGACAACATTAAAGATCATTACTGTAACCTTAGTCCGCAAGACTTAGAGCCCAATTTCCAATATCCAGAATTTGTTTCAAGACCCGTGTCTCACATCTACACACTGTATAAGTTTGAACAAGCTATATCAAGCCATAACCATAACCCCCGATATAATCACATAACATACCACACAACTTGCATACTCGCAACACCATTCCCGATCACAGTAACTACTCAAAAACCAACCAAGTACTAGTATAAAACCCCATAATAAACAAAACCTTGTTCCAAAACTTTTGTACATTGCTGATAATGAAAGAAACATGCGAAATCTCATGACCCCTTATCAGATCAACAAGTCATGGAGCTCTCTCGCCCCAACCAGAACCATAATCACTTGCTAAGCTGACTTTCAATATTATCCTTCCGAATATACTGTAATCAAACATGATAGTTCCCATTCTAGGTCCAACGACCTTATATTATTAAATACAACTATTCCACAGACACGCCACATCAATATAACTCCGGTCACAACTGCGCAATTAGTGTACCCAAATATGGGAGATGTCTCAAGGAAGAGAACCGTATTGCAAGTTCAACAAGCACCACCACAACCCTAATGTTACAACCAACTCCTCAAATTTCATGAAGAGGATAACCGTAGGCGCATGTGCACAATTGTAGAGGAAGGAAATTAATGAATCAGATAAATTATCATAGAAATAAAATTCTCACACACGGCACGGACAACTCACGTGCCAATAATATGAATCGCCTGGCATGGTCACATACCTCCAGTCCCAGCATATTATACCTGAGCAATTAAACAAGTACACTTGTATATGATAATGAAATAAGATTCTCATGCTCCTGGACTGGTATAAATAACACGCCATAGTGTAAGCATGTGCAAGGTCTGCTATTACACTTCAAATCGGCAAGTTAACGCAGAAATAGTAACTACCCCATTTATTCAGGGAATTAGCCTCTTTGTAACCTCAAATGTAGCCCAGATAGTTCTTAACAAAGGTAAGAACACGAGAAACGTTATAACTTTACGCTTAACAGTCAACTCTAGGCATATCATAGCATAAGCATTCTTTCGAGTATAAATACTTGCCCCGATGCCCGCACGTTGGCTCAAACCTCACATATATGCACACTTATAGCGCAAAGCTATCACAAATAATTAATGCAACTAGTGCCTCCACTGAGTTTATATAAAATACTCACCTCAAACATGCCGCAACCCAAAACAATATGCTTTTGAGAACTCCCAGTCTCCAAATTCATCGAGCATATGAATCATCGTAACTGATCCCAACTCCATCACTAGAATGACTAACACATCTTTCATGCACGATCATCCCACGAGGAATACTTATATAATTCTCCCGCGCCATATAGCAAAAATCTGAATATCAACAGTCAATCAACCAGACGAATACCGCAATACCAACAAAACATCCGTAAGTCAAAACACAGTGTGCCCTTCTGAATGTACACTCTTCTCAGGTAATACCACTAGTGCCAACATCTGAAATCGAATGTGCTCCATAAACTCATGACCTTCCTTTTGAAACTGAATCGTATACTTGCACATGCAAATACCAATCTCACTCCACGCACATCCTCTATTAGGCCATCCTATGAAAACACGAGAACCTCATTAACACTCTGAGTTACAAGAAAAATACACACCCAATCAGTCAGAAACTTTCCATTTGATCTTATCCCGGAGAAAATACCAACACGCAACATATTCCTCATGCTGGTAGGAAATATACTCCTCAACACGTGGTAAAACCATTGAGAACTCTTCCAAGTCCATTTGCACATAACTAAGCTATCAGAACCAAATCTTTCTAACTCAACCCAGCCACACAGGTCGCCAAAACCCAAGAGCATCGCCACGAAACACCTGTGGAGACTAGCCACATCATAAGTACCCAAAGAACCGATTATATCCATTACTGTGCTGATCCAACCTACTACCACACTGTCCTATTTCTCCAAGTCCCTTCCAAATTGCCTTCAAATTGATACTTCTCCTTGTTGAAACACTACGATCCTTAACCAAAATTCACCACACAAGAGACCTTACTATAAAACCACAACGCCCTAAGGCCCATAAGCCCCTGACTTCCATCTTTAGCACCCCAAAGCACCACACCCGCGACACCCACTCTAAAAAGACCTTATGTGAACCTAAAACTGTTTCCTTCACTTTCTTGATGCTGGAATGCATAATCCACAATGGTATAAAAATGCCATAAGTTTCGACACCATCCAATGTAACTCTCAGTTTCTAGCTATATACAAATCTTGAAAATTCCAAATCGCTACATATAAATCGTGAATCCATTAGAACTTTCTCAAGAGTCGTCCACTCTACTCAAATATCAATTGCACCGCCCAAACGGGCCGAAAGTCACATGCCCCATTAGCACAACAACACCCAAAGAACTACCCCTGCCTTAACACTACCAATCAAATTCATACTCCGTACGCACTACATCCTTCACAAATAACAACTCACTCATTCCGTGATTTTCATATATAACCCGTATCCAGGAATTTCCTTATTCGAGTCATCCTCGATCTCAACCTCTGCAAGTCATAACTAACCCACAAGTATGCCTCAGCCAAAAACTAAACCTTTACATATAACTATGAAATTGAATTGTCAATAGCAGACTCCCTCACTTGGCTCAAATCCATAAATTAAAACACTCGATAACTCACAATACCCATACTCTATTACTGCCATAATACTAGAGACAGTTCAATGAAAATTCTTCTCAAGCTCATGCAACGCCAACCATAAAAATACCTCAATCATCCGCTAAACTCGCATTCATTCTCTTGACACTCAAGTCAATTTTCTCAACCAGATTCAAATTCAAGTCTCAATACCTACGCCCCACTGGCAGAAAAAAACTCTCCACTCAACATTACAAGGAACACACCTACGTAGATTACTCTCCAGGAGATAACCCACCTTCTCAGCCTCAAATTGGCATCTTGTTATACCCTTTCTCATCCACAATTACTACGCAATCACTTAATCTTCCTGAGTCCAAACTTATTAACAAGACATGAAAATCTAATTCTCTCCACAATTAAACTGCATGATAGATCCTTCAACACACTCACAATTCGAGAGTGTATGTCACATCAAACAAATATCAAGCACCCAATAGCCCTCTTTACATTCCAAGAAAACACTTCTCGTCACATTGAATCCATCTTAACACATCCTGCAATCGCATCATCCTCATCATATAGCCATTCGACCGCTCATCGAGACATAAATTTTTCACTTATAGGGATAATACCAGACATATGAGTCCAAATGTACAAGTTACAACTGAAGCTACCGAGCCTAAGCTACGGTCCAAACCTGGCCTCAAATCCTCCAGACCGGCCCATCACCAAAACACAGAATACACATCCCGTACGCCATCCCTGAAATCACAAGCCGGCGATACACAGCTGATATCGAGTGCTCACATACGCACACGAATGCGTGGAAGGAATGTAAAGAGTTATATTTCATGCTGAATCAATTACACACGATAAAGAAAGAAAGATGGGAAATTATCCTAAATGCCCTATAGTCTCTCGAAGATAGGTATGGATGTCATCATACCGATCCGCAAGACTCTACTAGACACTTGCTCATGACTTGTAGAACCTATGAACCTAGAGCTCTGATACCAACTTGTCACGACCCAAAATTCAACTAGTCGTGATGGCACCTAACCCAACCCGTTAGGTAAGCCAATTATCCACTATCCAATTCCAATGTAATTTAACATGACAATTAAGTAAAAGAAAATATCTAAATCTTATACATTCCCCAAGGACTAGTAGTACAAATCATGAGCTTAAAAGAATAGAGTTTACAAAGCTGGTATGAAGTAAATATATCACCAGTTTGAAAAGTATATAAACAGAGTTTTATGAATCTAAGGCTACCATGAACAAGAGGCAGCTACCACCGGAACGCAGGTACGTCTTCAATTCCGGCTCCCGTCGAGCACATCAACATTAATATCCAATATCTGCACGCAAGATGCAGAAGTGTAGTATGAGTACAACTGACCCCATGTACTCAATAAGTAACAAACCTAACCTTAGGTTGAAAGTAGTGACGAGCTTGTACCAAGGTCAGAGGCCAACTCCCATAAGCAACAGCAGTTCATAACAACATAAAGCAAGTAATAAAAAAAGTAACCCAGAGATAAAATGCTCAGCTTAATCATGATTTCTGAAAATAGTTCTGCCTCTCAAGTGTATCAGTGAAAACTCAAGTCTTTTACCAAAGTTGCCAAACAAATATTATGAATAAGTTTAAAAACAATAATTTTCCCAAAAAAAATCCTTTCCATAATAAATAAGAAGTTTCATTTTCTTTCCAGATAGCTAGTGAAAAATGCATCACTATGCCAATATGCTAATATGTGTGAGAAATCATGAATGAAGAGATAACGTACAATATGAGGAAAGATACAACTCTATGCATGTATGTCAAATGTGCATGTCAATGCGATGCAACTCAGTGATAAAACCATATGCATACTATCAGAGTATCATTTCACTCAGTCCTCCCAGTCACCCAGTCCTCAGAATCACTCAGTCCTCACAATCACTCAGTCCGCACAGTCACTCAATCCTCCCAATCGCTCAGACCTACCAATCGCTCGGCACTCGACACTCGTACTCAGTAGGTACATGCGCTCATTGGGGGTGTGTACATACTCCGAAGGGGATCCTTCATCCCAAGCTCTATAATCTGCACGGACAACTCACGTGTTGCACGGACAACTCACGTGTTGCACGGACAACTCACGTGCTGCACGGACAACTCACATGCTATAGTATCAATATCTGTATCTGCACGGATAACTCACGTGCTATAATAAGCCAATCTGTCTTGCTACGGCGTGCAGCCCGATCCCATAATAATAAAGTATATAAAGCCAATATGGCCTGCTGCGGCGTGCAACCCGATCCCATAATTATCCTCACAATCAGGCCCTCGGCCTCACTTAGTCATCAATCTCTCTAGTCTCTCGGGCTCACAATGTCATGAAACTAGCTTAAAATGATGATATGATGAATCTATAAATAGCAACAAAGTTTGAGAGATGATGTGAAATGAATGAACATAATTGAGTATGAAATTTCAATTTAAACAAATAATTCAACAATAATATGACCTCTGTGGGTCCTAATAATACTAGCATATAACCTCAGCATGATTTTTAATACGATTCTCAGCTCAATTTCTTTAACACATAAAACTACATAGAAAATGCCTAGATTATTTGACTACAAAATTCTACGGAACAAATTACGTCACAATTTCTATAGTGCACGCCCACATGCCCGTCACCTAGCACGTGCGTCACCTCCAAACAATTCACATAATACGTATATTCAGAGTTCATACCCTCATCTCCAAGATCAGAAGAGTTACTTACCTCAAACTGTGTAATCCTTTACTCCACTATGCCTTTGCCTCCGAAAGCCTCGTAATTAGTCACAATTAATTCGTTTCAGTCAATACAACTTACATGAATTAATTCCATATCAAAGTACTAATATTTTTTCACAAAATCTAAAATTACACTCCAAAAATCACCCGTGGTCCCGGAATACAATGAAACCAATAAAATCCAATAAACCATTCAATTACGAGTCCAACCATACTAGTTTCACTCAAATTCGACTTCGAATCGACATTCAAATCCTAAAAATTCATTTTATTAAATTTTTACAATTTTCCTCAAATTTTCATCTCAAACTACTAATTGAATGATGAAAACGATGATATACTCATGTATATTAACCAAATATGAGTTAGAATCACTTACCCCGATGGATTTCTTGAAAAACCCATGAAATATTGTCACAAACTAATAACTTTTTGTACAAATATCCAGATAATTATTGCTATACATTTCTAAAAACTAGATTCAAAGGGCTACAACTTTCATTTTTTAATCATCTCCAAATTCATCGTGGATTAACAGATATAAGCTTCCGAATTCAGACCATCGAATCTGCAGAACTTCCTGAAGTGCGGCCGCAGACAAAATTATGTGGTCCGTATTTTTCTTCTGCGATCCGCACATTTTCATCTGCTGCAGAAATTTTTCATCTGCTACAACACTCAAAACTCACCAGAGTGCCGAAATGCTCGGACATCGCTCAAAACTCACCCCGAAACTCACCGAACCACTCGGGATCCCGTTCAAATATACCAACAAGTTCCATAACATAACATGGACCTACTCGAAGCCTCAAATCACATCAAATAACATCAAAATGTCGAATCGCACCTCAAATCAAAATCTATGAACTTTGAACTTTCAAATTCTATATCTTGTGCCGAAACACATCAAATCAATCCGGAATGACTTTAAATTTTGCACACAAGTCATAAATGACATAACTGAGCTATAAAAATTTTCAGAACTGGATTTCGACCCCGATACCAAAAAGTCAACTCCCCGGTCAAACTTCCCGAAAATTTAATTTTTGCCATTTCAAGCCAAATTCCACTACGGACTTCCAAATAATATTTCGGACACGCTCCTAAGTACAAAATTACCATACATAGCTATTGAAATCATCAAAACTCTATTCTGGGGTATTTTACACATAAGTCGACATCCGTTCACTATTTTAACTTAAGCTTTAAACCTTGGAACTAAGTGTTCCAATTCATTCCAAAAACTTCACCGGACCCAAACCAATTAACCCAATAAGTCATAAAATAACTGTAAATCATAAATTGAGCAGTAAATAGGGAAACAGAATTGTAATACTCAAAACGACAGGCCGAGTCGTTAAAAAAACCAAACCGGATAAATGGCTTAATGGCTTATTAGTATCGAATTATCAGATTAATATATGGTAAACGGATTGAAATTTTATTATTTACAGATTATCGGTTTGGGGGACAGATTATTCAATTTTCTTATCGGATAAACCATTAACCCATTAAGCATTTTTATGTTTTTATATTTTTATCCATATGTATATTAAATATCCCTTTTACTTATCCACTATGTACAAATGCAATAAGTCAAATTGAAATAACAGAGTCAAATATAACCAAAAAAAGGAAAGTCTGTTGCGTGGGATCATTTTACAGAAATTATTACTTTCGAAGGGAGTACAAAAGCAAAATGTGACTATTGCTTTCGTGAGTATTGTTTTAAGACAAGAGCACGTCGACACTTCTTTCTCATAGTTTAAGTGTCCTAAACGCCCTGCTATTGTTGATAAAACATAATAAAATTTAGGCTTTCAACCTGTTTCGGGGGTAGTTAGGGTGACGTAGCCGTTGTTACTTGGAAATTTGATCAAGAAGAGTGTAGGAAGGTGTTATGTCATATGATAATAGTTGATGAGCTTCCTTTCAACTTTATTGAGAAAGAAGGTTTTAGAGACTTTATGAAAGTGACACAACTTTATTTTCGGATTCCTTCCTGTAGTACTGTAACTAGGGATTGTTTTGATCTTTTTAATGAAGAAAAGCAAACATTGAAGAAGTCTTTTATATAAACAAAACAAAGAGTATGTATTACAACTGATACCTGGATTTATATACAAAGAATCAATTACATGTGTATCACTGCCCGTTGGATTGATAGTGAATGGAATATGCATAAGAAAATAATTAATTTTTGTCCTATTGTTAGCCATACAAGTGAAGATATGGCAAATGGTATTGGTTGGTGCTTATGTGAGTGGGGGATAAATAAGATCTTCACTGTCATAGTTGATAATGCAAGCTCAAATGATATGACAGTGAAAGAATTGTCTAAGCAATAAAAAAAATGGGACTAATTTGATGAACGGTAATCACCTTCATGTGAGATGTACGACTCACATCATGAATCTTGTAGTCGAGGATGGTTTAAAAGGAACTTCAGTGTCGATATGTTAGGCAGTCTCATGCGAGATTGAAGAGGTTTCAAGAATACTTTGATGATGAACAACTCAATTGTAAAAACGCTTTATGCTTGGATGTTCCAACAAGGTGGAATTTTGCCTACTTGATGTCACATAGAGCTGTTGAATTTGAAATTGCATTTTCACATTATCCTTCTAGTGAAATTGGCCTGAGACATTATCTTGAACATTCTTATATTGAAGTTGGAATTCCTACGGGTGAACTTTTGAGTAGTGATTAGAAGAATATAAAAAGAATTACAAAGTTTCTTGAACTCTTCTATTTTCTTACTTTAAAAATATTTGGATCATATTATATTACATCAAATATTCATTTTCTTGAAATTTGTATGGTTGCTATTTATTTAAAGCAATTGATAGCAAATGAAGATACATTTTTAAGTGAAATGGAAAAGAAGATGAAAGAAAAGTTTGATAAGTATTGGGGTGATCCAGGAAAAATAAACAAGATAAATTCATCTCATGTATTTTGGATCCACGTTACAAGCTCGAATCAGTTGGCTATGCACTTGTAAAGATATTTGGTGAAGATCTAGGGGCAACCATACAAGTATAAGTGAAGAAGTACATGACTTCATTATTTAGTGAGTATGTAAAGTCCAGCTCAAAAGGTGTTGCACTTGCTTCATCTTCAGATTGTTCTTCATTGGACGCTTTTACTTCCGGGCTTTCTGGCACTCAAATAAGCACCCAAAATACAAGACTTTTAGAATCACTCATGCAAGATCTAAAAACATATAAAACTGTGTGTGGAGGTATGGATACTAGAACAGAGTTAGATAAATATTTTAGTGAAGAAACTGAGGATGACACTAAAGAATTTGATATTTGTTTTGGTGGAAATTGAACTCATCTAGATTTCCCGTTCTTGCGGAGATGGCTCGTTATGTATTAGTTGTTCCGGTTTCAAGTGTGGCATCCGAATATGCATTTAGTATGGGAGGACGTCTTCTTGATTCATTTAGGAGTTCATTAACTCCTAAATTGGTGCAAGCTCTAGTGAGTTTTCAAGACTGGCTTCAAAATGAAAAATTAAAATAATCTGTTAGTGTTGAGGAAAATCTTGATAAAATCGAGCAGCTTGAACAAGGTAATAATACTGTTACTATATTTGTTGTATATTAGTGTTGTAAATAGTTTATATTTATCACATGACTCATTATTATAATTTTTTTTCTTCAGATTTAGCTAGCGCTGGAAAAGACCTTCAGTAATTGATATGTAGTGTTAATATATCTGGTAAGAATTTGATCACTAGCAGATGTTACTTCAGTTTTGACAAATATACTTAAGTATTTGCCTCAATAGGAAAACATAGTTTGTATATCATATTCTTTTATATAAAAATATTCCATTTGATGTTTTGTTTATTTTGGATGACATGAGGAAATTCTGTTTGACGTGCATGTCAAAAAAGTTTATTACTGTTCTGATGTGTGTTATTAGTGCTTACGATTGTTGGCTTCTTGCTCTAATTATAGGCTTTTGTTGTCTATTGTTGTTCCTTCTGTTCGTCAAAAACATAAATTATTGTTTCTATTTATTACTACTCCTATTCATCTTTGTTTGTCAATGAGTATGTAAATAACATGATTGTCAAAATAATAAAGAATTTATGGTGTAGCAATAACTATATGTCTCTAGCGTCTACACCTTTTGGTACAATTTTTGTCAATATTCACTTTCCAATACATGAAATTCTTTAACTAAAGGGATTAATGTTTTCTATTGCTAATAAATGCATCTTGGCGGGAACTGCATAATTGTCTCGTCTACCCTTCTCATTTATGCAAGAGATTGTTTCTGCTAAAATCATAAGAATGATATGCAAATGAAAATTTAGGGATCATTTTCAGATTACTTCTGCTTCAGCACATGCAGTTTTGTACACATCTGTTTGATTCTTGATTATTTCCTTTCTAGGTATGAGATCTGAATTTTTGTTCCTGACTGAATTTGTTGTAACCTATTTTGCTCCTGACTGAATTTGCTGTTGCGTTAGAGAATTCCTTTTCAACTTTGAAGCATCAGTTGAATCTGCTCCTCCTCAACTCATTCCTCCTCTAATTGAGGATGAGAAGGAATGAAGGTATAATTGTATTTTGGTTGGCAAGGTTAACATCTTTGCAAGTTGTTTGAACTTTGAAGCTGCAAAAATTGAAGCACTGTCTGCTGCAACAGTTGTATTTTGGAAGTCTCCAATTGTTCTAGGTTTTATGTCTAAATTTCTATTTTATCTATTGTTGTATTCTGGACTCATTTTGACAGATGTAATTTCCACATTAGGAAGTGTTAACTGTTATGTTAGCTAAAGAATGTGCAGACTACATAGCCATAAGCTTGGATGCATTTAAGCTACTTTTGAGGATCTTGCTGCCTTGCTCCTCAGTATGTGAAGATTCAGGTATGTTTGTCCATTATTGGTTGTGTCTTATGATAC
The DNA here is from genome assembly GCA_000715115.1 of Nicotiana otophora. Taxonomy (NCBI): domain Eukaryota; kingdom Viridiplantae; phylum Streptophyta; class Magnoliopsida; order Solanales; family Solanaceae; genus Nicotiana; species Nicotiana otophora. The sequence goes on from AWOL01S0048213.1 coordinate 23,438, forward strand.
TATCAGTATGTTGAAAAAGTTTAATATATCCTGTTGTGTAGCTGTGGTATCACCATATCACTATATGTTTGTATTAGTATGTTGCCAAAATAGGCCTTTATAATACAGATTCAAATAGGTCGATAAACTGCACAATAATAGCTAAATCGATACCAATCCGCCCGATATCTTATCGGGTGGCTAGCAAATTAATAATATTAAAAACCGATAGCCGATAAGCCGAACCATTAAGAGTAAATAACTGTCCGATCCGCCCGATAAGTAGCCCTAGTCATGTGTCTTGACCCCAATTTCCCTCCGTAGGATGTCATGATAGCACCTAGTATCTAAGACTACGTAATCCTAACATACGTGCAGAATATGACTGAAATAATAATTAAACTCAAAATTACCCAACAATAATCATAAAAGAAACATCGCAACTCAGTACAACAAACTTCCCAAAATTTGGTGAATACAAGTCACAAGCTCTATAAGATAGTACTGAACATCCATTTCCATCAGTGTCTACAAAATAGAAAGAAAAGAAAGTAGACTAGATAGAGGGGGACTCCAAAGTTGGCGGACGCCGACAAATATAACTTGAAGTCTCCGAAGCTGAGCTCATCTCGCTGGTACCTGGACTGGTGGGAGGTACCTGGATCTACACAAAAGGATATGCAGAAGCTTAGCATGAGTATACCATAACGGTACCCAATAAGTGCCAAGCCTAACCTTGGTAGAGTAGTGACGAGATCAGGTCAAGGCCCTACTGGAATAAATAAGAAGTTGAACAGGTGTATAATAGTGTAATAATAATGACAATGGAAATGCAATAATAAATGAATATACCAAGATTAGCTACACTGAACTAAGGCAATAATGTATCACGGAAGAAAACAAGGAGTGATATGCCAAGAAAACAAAGCAACCAAAACACAAGTGAAGTAATAGAAAAGTATTAACAAGAATCGCTACCGAGGTACCTCCTTGTAGTCTCAAACAACAAAATAATTCACAATCTTTCCTTATTTCACCGCGGGAGCCTTCCATTTAGTTTTAAAAATCATTTTTTCCGAAATAGCTTCCCGCATTTTAGCCTACCTTATCACACCGCATGGCTTCAAGTAATTTTCCTACTAGCAACACGCGTATCAAGCCCACCTTATCTCACCGCATGCATTTTAACCCCAAAACTTTACACCACCACATGCGTATCAATATCATAATGTATTACAAATTGCACCTCAAGTGCCCAATATCACAACTTGCCAAAGAAGTCAACAACAATGGTGTTTCCACAATAAATAGCCTATGACTCAACCACAATATGCACAAGAGTCTCAACAATAACAACCATAATGAATAACTCAACAAGAATAGTATTTCACAACTTAACAACTTTGCCTCAATGTGAATCACGACTTTTATAGATCAATACCAATTTCAACAACAAGATATCCCAAGATTTAATAATGTCAAGTAAGGAACTCAACGGTTAAATAATTAATAAGGAATAGAGGAAACAATAATTTTAACTAGGCATGTAAAGGCAATTAACAAGTAAGAGATAAGACACGTAAAGCATGTAAAGATAGACTAAAGATAACGAATATGACATATTATGATAACTCAATTAAAGGCTTGAAGTGAATCTACATATAATTTCAACTAGGCATGTAAAGGCAATTAACAAGTAAGAGGTAAGACAAGTAAAACATGTAAATATAGACTAAAGATAACTCAATTAAAGGCATGAAGTAAATCTACATAGCTAGAACCGGTAAATTATCATATTTAGCCCGTGTACACACTCGTTATCTTGCGTACACGGCTTTCACATATCACAATTAACACAAAACAATACCAATCCTAAGTGAAAATTACCCCACACAAAGTTAGGCAAGGCACTTACCTCAAAACACGCTAACTCAATCCACTAGTAAGCCTTTCTATCGATTATCCAACTCCGAACGACTCGAATCTAGCCAAAACAACTTCATACCATAAATACTATAAACTATAGGAAGCTATTTCGAGCAATAAAGTTACGAGCTATAAAGAGAAATAAAAAGTCAACTCAAAATGTCTACCCTGGGCTAGCATCTCAAAACCCGACCAAAATTACAAAAGTCGAACACCCATTCAATAACGAGTCCAACCATACAAGAATTACAAAAATCCGACTTCAAATCCCCAAAATTTAGTCTAAGAAGTTTATACAATTTTTCCCAAAGTTTTAACTTAAATCACTAATTAAATGATGAAAATAACAATGAATTCGTGTAATATAACCAAAACCGAGTTAGAATCTCTTACCCCGATAAATTTCTTGAAAAACTCTTGAAACATTGCCACAAACCGAGCTCTCTAGGTCCAAAATGAAAATAAGATTAAACCCTTGAACTTAGCCCTTTTCTGCCCAGTGAATTCACATTTGCGAACCCACAACCGCATCTGCGGCTCCGCACCTGCATAATTTCCTTCGCATGTGTGGTTCTCACTAAGGTCCTGAGATTGCTCTTCTGCAGACCACCCAAGCACACCTGCGCCTATGCTTCTGCGATCTCTAGCTCGCTTCTGTGAGCCCGCATCTGCGGAGCTTTGACCGCACCTGCGGTCTTTCCCACGCACACTCAAATTTGATCTTGCGATTCCTTTCTCCGCACTAGCGAGTCCGATTTTGCGAAAAATGGACCGCACCTGCGGTCCCATTTGGGCATGACAAATGCCGCTTCTGCGGCTCAAGGGCCACTCCTGCGGTGCCGCACCTGTGACCCAAAATGTGCAGGTGTGATGGCACCAGTCATATCAACCTTCAGCAATCACACAAGTCCAAACATTTTCCGGATTCAATCAGAATCACACCCGGGGTCCATGGGACCCCATCCGAATATACCAATAAGTTCTAAAACACATAAAGTACCTAGTCTAGGCCAAAAATCACATAAAACAACATCTATTCAACAAATCACAACCCAATTCAAGCCTATTGAAACTATAAACTTCCGACTTCCAAAACTAACGTCGAATCATACCAAATCAACTCCGATTGATCTCAAATTTTGTACATAAGTTATAAATGACATAACAGACCTATTCTAATTTTTGAAATCAGAAGCCAACCCCGATATCAATAAAGTCAACTCCTGATCAAACTTCTCAACCTTCCAAACCTTCAATTTTCTAACTTTCGCCAATTCAAGCCGTAATGACCTACAGACCTCCAAATTAATATCCGGACACTCTACTAAGTACAAAATCATCATACAGAGCTATTGGAAAAGTTAAAACTCCATTCTAGAGTCTTTTACACAAAAGTCAAACTACGGTAAACTCTTTCATCTAAGTCTTCGACTTAGGGACTATGTGTCCCATTTCACTCCGAAACTCATCCGAAACCAAAACTAAATATCCCGGCGAATCACATAACCATAACACAACATAGAGGAGGCAATAAATAAGGGACCAGGGCTAAAATACTCAAAACGACCGGCCGGGTCGTTACATCCTCCCCCTCTTAAAACAAACGTTCGTCCTCAAACAAGTATAGAGACTTACCTGAAGTGGTGAAAAGATGAGGATAACGGCTACACATATCATGATCGATCTACCAAGTCGCCTCCTCGACTAGTTGACCTCTGCACTAAACCTTCACTGAAGCAATTCTCTTCGACCTCAACTTTCGGAACTGCCTATCCAAAATGTCCACTGGCTCCTTAACATAAGATAAATCCTTGTCCATTTGGATAGAGATGAAATATAACACATGGGACGGATCACCGTGATACTTCCGGAGCATAAAAACATGGAATACTGAATGAACTGCAGCTAGACTAGGGGTCAAAAGGTCTGATATACCTAGGGCTCAACTTGCCTTTCTTCCCGAACCTCATAACACCCTTCATGGGCGAAACTCAAAGAAAGTCTCACTCTCCAACCATGAACACAACATCACGAACCCTTCGATCCATGTAACTCTTCTGTCTAGACTGGGGTGTACGAAGTCGATCCTGACTTAACCTTTTTCAAAGAATCCTGAAACAAGTCAGTACCCAATATCCTAGCCTCACCCGGCTCAAACTAACCCACCGGAGACCGGAATCGCCTCCCATATGAGGCGTCACACAGAGCCATCTGAATACTCGATTGGTAGCTGTTGTTGTAGGCAAACTCCGCAAGTGGAAAGAACTGATCCCAAGAACCCCCGAACTCCATAACACATGCACAAAGCATATCCTACAATATCTGAATAGTGCGCTCGGGCTGTCCGTCCGTCTGAGGGTAGAATATTGTATTCAACTCAACCCATATTCCTAGCTCACGCTATATGACCCTCAAGAATTGCGATGTAAACTACAAATCCGGGTCATAGATGATGGATAATGGTACTCCATAAAGTTGAACAATCTCGCGAATATAGACCTTAGCTAGCTGCTATGAAGAATAAGCAGTCACCACTGGAATGAAATGATCCAACTTGGTCAATCTATCCATAATCACCCATACAGCGTCAAACTTTCTCTGAGTCAGTGGGAGCCCAACAACGAAATCCATGGTAACTCGCTCCCATTTCCATTCAGGAATCTCAAGCCTCTGAAGCAACCCACCTGGCTGCTCATGCTCATACTTTACTTGCTGACAATTTAGACACCGAGCAACATACTCCACTATGTCTTTCTTCATTCTCCTCCACCAATAATGCTGTCTCAAGTCCTGATACATCTTAGCATCACCCGGATGAATGAAGTATCGCGAATTGTGGGAATCCTAAAGAATCAACTCACACAAACCATCTACATTGGGCACACACAGCCGGTCGTGCATCCGCAACACTCTGTCATCCCCAATAATAACCTCTTTAGCATCGCCGTGCTGAACCGTGTCTTTGAGGACAAGCAAATGAGGGTCATTATACTGGCGCTCTATTTTTCGATCATATAGAGAAGACCGAGAAACCACGCAAGCCAAAAATCAACTCGGCTTTGAAATATCCAACCTAACAAACCGGTTGACCAAGGCCTGAACATCCAATGCTATTGGCCTCTCCGCTGCCGATAGATATGCTAAACTGCCCAAGCTCTCCGTCTTTCGACTCAAGGCATCGGCCAACATATTGGCCTTCCCGGGATGATATAGAACGATGATATCAGAGTACTTAAGCAACTCTAACCACCTCTGTGCCACACGTTTAGATCCTTCCATTTGAACAGCTGTTGTAGACTTTCGTGGTCGGTATAGACCTTACAAGGGACACCGTACAAATAGTGCTGCCAAACCATCAAGGCATGAAAAATAGCTTCTAACTCAAGGCCGTGGACATGATAATTATTCTCATGTACCTTTAATTGTCTAGATGCGTAGGCAATCACCCTACTGTCTTGTATCAACACCGCGCCAAGGCCAATACATAAGGCATTACAGTACATAATGTAAGACCCCGAACCCGTAGGCAACATGAACACTAGGGCTGTAGTCAAAGCAGTTTTGAGATTTTGAAAGCTCTCCTCACACTCCTCGGTCCACATGAACGAAACACCCTTCTGGGTCAATCTAGTCATAGGTGCAGCAATAGATCAGAAACCTTCTTCAAAACGACAGTAATACCCTGCCAAACCAAGCAAACTCTGGATCTCAGTAGCTGAAGATGGTTTGGGCCAACTCTGCACTACTTCAATCTTCTTCGGATCTACCTTGATCCCCTCGCTCGACACTACATGACCCAAAAACGCTACTGAATCAAGCCAGAACTCACACTTTGAAAATTTTGCATACAATTTCTTTTCTCTCAAGGTCTGGAGCACGATCCTCAAGTGCTGCTCATGATCCTCCCGGCTTTGGGAGTACACCAAGATGTCATCAATAAATACAATGACGAATAAGTCCAGATAGGGCTAGAATACACTGTTCATCAAGTGCATGAATGATGCTGGGGCGTTGGTCAGCCCAAATGACATCACAAGGAACTCGTAATGACCATATCGAGTCTTGAAAGCAGTCTTCGAGATATTTGGATCCTGAATTTTCAACTGATGATAACCCGACCGCAAATCAATCTTGGAAAACATCCTGTACCTGATCAAATAAGTCATCAATGTGTGGCAATGGATACATGTTCTTCACTGTAACCTTGTTTAACTGACGATAATCAATATACATGCGCATAGAACCATCATTCTTCTTTACAAACAAGAGCGGTGCACCCCAAGGTAACACACTGGGCCGAATGAAGCCCTTATCAAGTAACTCTTGCAACTACTCCTTTAACTCTTTCAACTCTACTGGGGCCATATGATATGGTAGAATAGAAATGGGCTAAGTGTACGGTAACAAGTCAATACCAAAATTGACATCCTTATCGGGCGGCATGCCCGGAAGATCCACCAGAAATATATCTAGATAGTCTCTCACTACCGAAACTGACTCAATGGTAGGAGTATCAACACTGACATCCCTCACATAGGCTAGATATGCATCACATCCCTTCCCAACCATCCGTTGTGCCAGAAGGAAGGACACCACCCTACTAGGAATATAATCCAAAATACCCCTCCATTCCAACCACAGTAAACTTGGCATAACCAATGTCACCATCTTGGCGTGACAATCTAAAATAGCATGATAGGGCGACAACCAGTCCATGCCCAAAATAATATCAAAAGCTACCATACTGAGCAACAATAGGTCAACTCTGGTCTCAAAACCACCAAGAACAACTAAACACGACCGATACACACAGTAACAATAATGGAATCTCCCACAGGCATGGACACATAATGGGAGAACTCAAAGAATCACGAGATATACCCAAATACGGAGCAAAGTAAGATGATATATATGAATAAGTGGAGCCTGGATCAAATAAGACTGATGCATCTCTATGAAAAATCGGAATAATACATGTGATGAATGAGTCTGATACAACCACCTCCGCCCTAGTTGGAAGAGCATAACACCTAGCCTGGGCTCCCCCTCTAGGGCTCCCCCTACCCGTACGACCTCCACCACTAGTTGGCTGTGCAGGTGGAGAGGGAACTGGTGTGGTAACCAAGGCCTGAGAAGTTTGGGGACCATGAGGAATACGCCGAGCCTGAGTAGTTTGTGGAGGTGCACCTGAGTCTGGGGAAGTCCCTCACTATATGACGAGTATTACCACACTCAAAACAAGCTCTTAGAGGATGTGGCTGCTGAAACTGGCTCGGGCCTGGTCGGCTGGACTGACCACTGAAAGCACCCCGTGCAGGAGGTGCACTAGACAATGGTGATGCATAATGGCCAACCTGAGACCTAGGAGTAATCGGAATACCGCTGGAAGCTGGGAGTGTTTAATGAACATGATGACTTACATAGCCTCTACCATGACGTGCTGTAACTGGGGCATGGACACCACTATATGTTCTAGAATTGCGAGGCCTCATAGCCTTCCTCTCCTCTCTCTCCTGACCCCACATACCCTCCAATCTCTGAGTGATCTCTACCACCTGCTGGTATGGGTATCAGTCTCCAACTCTCGAGCCACGCCGAATCAAATACCGTGGTTGAGCCCCTAGATAAATCGACAAACTCACTCTCTAACTGTGCAGACTAAGGCTGGTGCATGTCTGGACAACTCGCTGAACCTAACAGTATACTCTGATACGGTCATAGCACCCTGGCGTAATTTCTCAAACTATGCATGCCATGCATCCAGAAGACTCTAGGGAACAAACTCTCTCATGAACATCTCTAAAACCTAAGCCTAGGTGAGTGAAGTTGCCGCGTCTGGGCTACCCAATTCATATGCATGTCACCACTAATAAACCACTCCCTTTAGCTGGAACGTAGTAAAAGTGACCCCACTCGCCTTCAAAATATCCATAGTACGAAGGAACTATGGCACTCCTCAAGAAAACTATGTCCATCCTCTAATGCTAAGCCGCTAAAAGTGGGAGTGGTACTTCTGGTACCTCTCGAGCCTGAGCTGCCCTAACCTCAGGCTGAACTGGGACAACCGACTGCACTGGTATGACCTATGGGACCTGGTCAACTTGGACCCGCTGCTCTATGGTACGGGAGATGGGAGTTTGTGATCCTCCCCTAGTCGGAGATGTGGCAGGAGCAAGTGGAATCAACCCTGCCTGAGCTAGAGTGCCAAACATGCTCAAAAATTGGGTGAGGGTCTCCTGAAGTGCAAACGCAGTAACATGCATCTTAGGTGTCTTCCCTTCAACTAGAGGAACTAGCGACTCCTCTGTCGTAGATCGGGCAGGTGCTCTGGCTGCACCAAGTGCCCCTCCTCGGCCTCTGCCCCGGTCTTTCGTGGCTCTAGCATGGGGCGCGGGTGACTAATCATCAGATCCAACTGTGGATGTCCTCACCATCTGTGAGAGAATAGAAAGATAAAGATTTAGAATTTTGAAGTCAACAAATTCACATGATAAGGAACCAAGGAAATGACACTTTTCCTAACAGTTTCATAGCCTCCCGAAGATAAGTACAGACGTCTCCGTATCTATCAGTGAGGCTCTACTAAACCTTTCTGTGACTTATAAAATCTATGAACCTAGAGCTCTGATACCAACTTGTCACGACCCCAATTTTTCTCCGTAGGATGTCTTGATGGCACCTAGTCTCTAAGACTAGGTAAGCCGAATATACGTGCGGAATATGACTGAAATAATAATTAAACTCTCAATTACCTAATAATAATCATAAAATAAACTTCGTAACTCGGTATTACAAACTTCCCAAAATCTAGTGAATACAAGTCACAAGCTCTATAAGATAGTAGTGAACATCCCTATACATCAGTGTCAAGAAAAGAGAAAGAAAAGGAAGTTGACTAGATAGAGCAGGACTCCGAGGCCTGCGGATGCCGAGAGATATACCTTGAAGTCTCCAAAACTGAGCTCGTCTCACTGTTACCTAGATTGGTGGGAGGTACCTGGATCTGCTCAAAATGATGTGCAAAAGCGTAGCATTAGTACACCACAACAGTACCCTATAAGTGCCAAGCCTAACCTTGGCAGAGTAGTGACGAGGTAAGGTCAAGGACCTATAGGAATAAATAAGAAACTGAATAGGTGTATAATAGTGTAATAATGATGACAATGGAAATGAAACAATAAAGGAATATACCAAGATTAGCTACAAGGTAATTATGCATCACAGAAGAAAACAAGGAATGATATGCCAAGGAAACAAAGCAACCAAAACACAAGTGAAGTAATAGAAAAGTATTAACAAGAATCACTACCAAGGTACCGTCTCGTAGTCACAAATCAGAAAACAATTCACAATCTTTCCTTATATCACCGCGGGAGCCTTGCATTTAGTTTTGAAAATTATTTTTCATGAAATAGCTTCCCGTGTTTTAGCCTACCTTATCACACCTCGTGGCTTCAAGTAGTTCCCCTACTAGCAACACGCGTATCAAGCCCACCTTATCTTACCGCATGCGTTTTTATCCCATAAATTTATACCACCGCATCCGTATCAATATCACAACATATCAAAAATCGCACCTCAAGTGCCCAATATCACAACTTGCCAAAGAAGTCAACAACAATGGTGTTTCCACAATAAATAACACATGGTTCAACCATAATATGCACAAGAATCTCAACAATAACAACCGGAATGAATAACTCAACAAGAATAGTATTTCATAACTTAATAACTTTGCCTCAATGTGAATCATGGCCTTTATAGCTCAATACCAATTTCAACAACAAGATATCCCAAGAAATAACAATTTTAAGTAAGGAATTCAACGGTAAAATAATGAATAATGAATAGAGGAAATAATAATTTCAACTAGGCATGTAAAGGCAATTAACAAGTAAGAGGTAAGACAAGTAAAGCATGTGAAGATATACTAAAGATGATGAATATGACATATTATGATAACTCAATTAAAGGCATGAAGTGAATCTATATAGCTAGAACCGGTAAATTACCACATTTATCCCGTGTACACACTCGTCACCTTGCATACACTGTTTCTACATATCATAATTAACACAAAACAACACCAATCCTATGGGAAAATTCTCCCACACAAAGTTAGGCAAGATACTTACCTCAAAACATGCTAACTCAATCCACTAATAAGCCTTTCTATCAATTATCCAACTCCGAACGACTCGTATCTAGCAAAAACAACTTCATACCATAAATATAAACTATAGGAAGCTATTTCGAGCAATAAAGTTACGAGCTTTAAAGAGAAATAAAAAGTCAACTCAAAATGTCTACCCCGGGCTAGTGTCTCAAAACCCGACCAAAATTACAAAATCCGAACATCCATTCGATAACGAGTTCAACCATAAAAGAATTACTCAAATCCGACTTCAAATCCCCAAAATTTAGTCTAAGAAGTTTATACAAATTTCCCCAATTTTTACAACTTAAATTACTAATTAAATGATGAAAATAATAATAAATTCATATAATATAACCAAAACCGAGTTAGAATCTCTTACCCCGATGAATTTCTTGAAAACTTCTCGACAAATCGCCACAAATCGAGCTCTCTAGGTCCAAAAATAAAAATGAGATTAAACCCTCGAACTTAGCCCTTTTCTGCCCAGTGAATTCGCATCTGCGAACCCACAGCCGCATTTATGGCTCCGCACCTGCAGAATTTCCTTCGCATGTGTGGTTCTCACTAAGGTCTTGAGATTCCGCTTCTGCAGACCACCCAAGTGCACTTGTATCCACACTTCTGCGATCTCTAGCTCGCTTTTGTGAGCCCGCATCTGTGGATCTTCGACAGCACATGTGGTCCTTCCCCTGTACACTCAAATCTGCTCCTGGGATGCCTCTCTCCGCACCACCTACGGTCCCACTTGGGCATGACAAATTCCGCTTCTGCTTCTCAAGTGCCGTGGTGCCGCATCTGCGATCCAAAATGCGTAGGTGCGATTTCCCCAGTCATTGCATCCTTCAGCAATCACACAAGTCTAAACTTGTTCCAGATTCAATCCGAATCACACCCAGGGTCCACGGGACCCTGTCTGAATATACCAACAAGTTCCAAACACATAACGGACCTACTTGAGGCCAAAAATCACATAAAACAATATTGATTCAACGAATCGCAACCCAATTCAAGCCTATTAAAACTATGGACTTCCGACTTTAAAATCTAATGCTGAATCATACCAAATCAACTACGATTGTCTTCAAATTTTGCACACAAATCATAAATGATATAACGGACCTATTCAAACTTTAGGAATCAAAATCCGACCTCGATATCAATAAAGTAAACTCCCGGTCAAACTTCTAAACCTTCTAAACCTTCAATTTTCTAACTTTCGCCAACTCAAACTGAAATGACCTACAGACCTCCAAATCAACATACGGACATGCTTCTAAGTCCAAAATCACCATGCGTAGTTATTGGAATAGTCAAAACTCAATTCCAGAGTCATCTACATAAAAGTCAAACTATGGTCAACTCTTTCATCTTAAGCCTTCAACTTAGAAACTATGTGTCTCTTTTCACTCTGAAACTCACCCAAAACCAAAACCAAACATCCCGGCAAATCTCATAACCATAATACAACATAAAAGAGGAAATAAATAGGGGATCATGGCTAAACAATTCAAAATGACCGGCCGAGTCGTTACATCATGATTAGTCCTTCTTTGATTCTTTGTCTTATAAAATGATAATTTATCTCTATATGCTTGGTTCTTTCATGGAAAATTGGATTAGATATAACTTGTAGATATTCTTTGCTGTCATGATATAGAGACACTATTTCCTCTATTTTATTCCCTGGCTCCTTTAACAACCCTGTCATCAATATCACTTATGCAACTGGTGCAACTATGCTTCTATATTCTACTCTACTCAGCTTCTACTAATTGTCCGTTGCTTCTTTGACTTCCAAGATAATAGTAAGTCTCCTAGTTTTACCACATAGCATGTGACATACCTCCTTGTATTAGGGTATGCTGTCCAATTTGAGTCACAATATGCTGTGAGAGTGTCAGTTTGTTTGTTGCTCAACAAGATCCCTAGTCCAGTATTTCCTTTGATATACCTGGCCACCCTCATTGCTACTTCCATATGAGATTCTTTAGGAAGCTGCATGAATTGACTCAACACTTAGACCGTAAAGCATATATCAGGCCTTATGATTGTCAGACACAATAGCTTGCTAATTAGTTTTTGATAACTAATGATATTTTTCAGCTGTGCATCTTCAGTGTTTCCAACATGCTTATCATAGTAAATAATGTTACTACAATTCTCCAGACATACATGCATTGTTCTTGTGAAGGTTGCTCCAAAAGAGTTCTCAAATACGTTCATGGTTTGTATGGTAAAAGCGAATCTAATATTGTAATGTATAAACTTTCTTCAAATCAACAATTTTTTTTTTCTGTTTAATTTTTTATTTTCCTTTTGACAAGGTGGGTTGCTCTGATGGTAAGCACCCTCCACTTCCAACCAAGAGGTTGTGAGTTCGAGTCACCCCAAGAGCAAGGTGGGGAGTTCTTGGAGGGAAGGATGCCGAGGGTCATTTGGAAACAGCCTCTCTACCCCAGGGTAGGGGTAAGGTCTGCGTACACACTACTCTCCCCAGACCCCACTAGTGGGATTATACTGGGTTGTTGTTGTTGTTGTATTTTCCTTTTTCTAACTTCCATTGAGAAGACCTTAATTTGTTGTCATGACCCCAATTTTCCTCTGTAGGATGTCATGACGGCACCTAATCCCTGGGACTAGGTAAGCCTAACACTTACTAAATAATTAGAAGAATTCAACCATCAAATGAAAAATACGAGATAAATTTCTTATACAAATTACAATTTTCAAAACCAGTAGTACAAGTCATAAGAAGCCCTACTGAGTTTGTTAGAAGATCTCTAAATACAACTGTTCCGATGGAATTAAACAGTACAATGAAAATATCAGAAGGTGACTCCGAGGTCTGTGAACGCGACGACAGGTTTACCTTGAGCCTCCATAGCTTGACCAGCCAACTAATAATCAATAACAACTGAGGCACTTGGATCTGCATACAAATGTGCAGATGTGTAGTATGAGTACATCACAGCGGTACCCAGTAAGTTTCAAGACTAACCTCAGTGAAATAGTGACGAGGGACAGTCAAGACACCTACCGGATTAAACAACCTGAACAAGTGTAAAGATGAACTAACAGAGAAAAAATATTAATATAAAGCTAAGCGGGATAAGGAATACAAGATAATACTTGCAATGATACACTAGTAACAACAATATTCAACAAGAAGCATCCAGGTAATAATGCTGTAGAGTAACTAATCACAGTGTAAGTCGGGGAAAACAAATAAAGGAAGCAACAACTCAATGAGAACAACCACTTTCACACCAAATCTATTCAAGCATTTCCACGAGATACCGAACCTCATAATCACAGCTTACGAGTCCCAATTCATGAACCCTAATCACTTGGCATCTTGTGCCCACATTACAACTCATAATCGCACAAACGACTTACGTGCTAATAGAATAACCATCACACAGAAGTCAAGACGGCAAAAGTACGTATAACGGTTATTGTTGTCAAGATTCACCTTTAAAAACTGATATGGGTGATTTAACTAAGTGTATTCTTGTGCAAGTGTTCTTCCATAATTTCAGTCAACAAATTAGAGTAGAGTCAATGAATGACACATAAGCAACAATCACGACAAAAACAGAAGCAGCATGAAGTTTGAAGCCGCGACCAGTACAACAAGATTAGCTACATAGAGCTGAGCAAATAGTGCAACACGGAGGAAAATAATTAATAGTATGCTAAGGAAAACAACAATCAAAGACAAGTTCATAGAAAAAGGGAAATGATAACAAGAGCACTCCCGAGGTACCGCCTCGTAGTCTTAAATCGTAAATGAATCACAACTTTCTTTATATCACCTCGGGAGCCTTTATATTTAGCTTTTGAAAATTATTTTCCCGAAATAGCATCCCGCGTTTTAGCCCACCTTATCAAACCGCATGGCTTCTAGTAGTTCCCCGACTAGCCACGCGTTTCAAGCCCACCTTATCTCACCGCATGCGTTTCAATACCCAAACCTTATACTACCACATGCGTATCAACAATAACAGCACGACAGAAACCTCGTGCAATACAACAACAACTGCACGGCAAAAACCTCGTGCAAACACATAACAATTTTCTTAACAAAACACATATGCCAAAAACATAACAATTCAATTAAATGACTTTCACCATATGTGCCCATATGCCACAATATTTCCTCAAAATAGTTTCAATATTACAACCACGTATAGCCCTCGGCCCAAAAACACGAAATACAATAGCAACAACAATAACACAAGAATACGATGAGTAAATCAACACAAGAACTTCAAAACACAAAGAAACGGAATAACGAACTCATAAAGAAAGATACAAAAGGGAAATAATATTCTCAACAAGAACAGTTCAACAAGGGAGAGGTAATGTGTAACAATGATTCCACGAAAGTACAATTCGATAACAAGAGAGATAGCATGAATCAATGACCCCAAATAAGAATGCATCAACAATGAAAGGGGTAACAAACTTCCATTAAGGCTAAGCATTTATGGAAGATATAATAATGATTTCAATTAAGGTTTAAGCAATTACGGAAAGATAATAATAATTTAATTAAGGTTAAGCAATTACAGAAAGATAGCATGACGATAAAAGAGGCAACAACTTCAGTTAAGATACATAAGAGTTTAATCAGCAATAAGGGTAGAACATGAAGAATTTAATTCCAATTAAGACACGTAAAGGTGAATTTAGTAAATGAGGAATTTAACATGACAAGACAACTTTATATTTAATGGACATAAGAACCTAAGAGAACTAGACGGTCAAATTTTTACAAATAAGTCCGAGCACGTACTCGTCACTTTGCGTACTCGGACTTCACATGACACAATTAGCACAAAAGACTCAAATCCTAAGGGGTAGTTTTCCCCCACAAAGTTAGGCAAGATACTTACCTCAAAGAAGCTAGACTGATGCTCTAAAATTACCTTCTCGTGTGAAACAACCTCTGAACGGCTCAAATCTAACCAAAATAACTTTAATTCATAAATAAAACTCATAAAAAATAATTCCGGATAATAAGGCTTAGATTTTTAATTAAAACTAAAAAGTCAACCCAAAAGTTAAACCCCGGGTTCGTACCTCGAAACCTGATAAAATTTATAAAATCCGAATACCCATTCCGATACGAGTTCAACCATACCAAAATTATCAATTTCCGACATCAATTCGTCCTTCAAATCATCATTTTACATTTTGTAAGATCTTTTCAAATATTCCCATTTTCCTCAAATCAAAAACTAATTATAAGATAAAAATAAAGATAGAATCATGGAATATAATAAATTCCATGTTAAGAACACTTACCCAAAGGATTTGTTTGAAAAACCCACGAATAATCGCTCAAAACCGAGCTTTACAAGTCAAGTTATGATAAAAATGGCCAAACCCTCGATTTTGAAAATTATATTCTGCTGCCCAGGTAACATGAATCGCGATTGCGAAGAAGAAAGATATCACCTTCCAAAGATTGTGCTATGCAAACGCGAATGGAGAGGTGCTAATGCGATGCACTAAGTATCTAAAGCTACGCGAACGCGATGGCACTCCGCGAACGTTAAGGCTAACACCCATGGCCTTCCCCAGCCCGGTCGTCCACTACGCGATCGCGAAAAATTGAATGCGAACGCGATGAAGCAGAACTCCCACTTCTGCGATCGCAAACCCTTAGCTGTGAACGCGAAGAACATTTTCTGCCTGCCTCCAAATTACACTACGTGAATGCGGCTCCTCTGACGCTAACGCGATGAAGAGAAACCAGATGACAGAACCAGCACTTCAAAACATGAGAAAAATGGCCTGAAGCTCGTCTGAAACTCACCCGAGCCCCTCGGAACCCCATCCAAATCTACCAACAAGTCCTATAACATAACACGGACCTAGTCAAGGTCTCAAATCACATCAAACAACGTCAAAACTATGAATCACACCTCAAAATCGAACTTATAAACTTTCAAATCTTCCAACTTCCAAAACTCGTACCGAAACATGTCAAATCAACCCGGAATGACACCAAATGTTGCATGCAAGTCCCAGATGACATAATGGAGCTAATCCAACTCTTGGTATAGCATTCCGACCCCGATATTACCAAAGTCAACTCTCGGTCAAACCTCTCAACCTTCCAAAACTTAAACTTTCCAATGTTCGCCGAAATGCTTCAAATTACCCTACGGTTCTCCAAATCCAAATTCAGACGGACGCCTAAGTCCAAAATCACCGTACAAAACTATTGGAACCATCAAAATGCCATTTCAGGATCGTCTACACAAAAGTCATATTCCGGCCAACTCTTACCACTTATGCTTCTAAAATACGAATCCTTCTTTCAAATCAATCCTGAATCGTCCGAAATCCGAACTCGACTACGCACGCACGTCATAACACATTATACATAGCTTCTCGAGTCCTTAAGCCACTGAACGAAGCGCTAATTCTCAAAACGACCCGTCAGGTCATTATATTCTCCCCTTCTTAAACAAACGTTCGTCCTCGAACGTGACAAGAACCATTCTGAAGTCTTCAAATCACTGAGTGAACTTATCATACATACACCCGCGGGTGATCCCACGTCACCCCAATCCATATAGATCCGACGACACCATCTCAACTAAAATTTATTCCTTCCACCAATACCAATAAGCCTTAGAACTGACATTCTCACCATCCGATCATCTCCAAAAGACTCGATTCCTACATCCACACACCCGATATCATCCTCAACCAGCTGCAACAACTTATGCCTATACCCACAAGGTACAACCACACGACGCAACACATCACACATATACCCATAACAACATCTCTTATCACAATAGCTGTCCGTAATAAAATCCAACACCGACAATTAGCCTCATATCCATTATAACCCTATTTCAGACCTCCACAACACGGACAATGATGCAAGAAACATAAAGACCTCATAACTATTCATCCAAATCAACAAGTCACATCAAACGCCATCTTGGCACATACCTCGCAAGCTAAAACTCAATAAGCAGAGCACGAATATGACTGAGTATGTAAGGAGAAACACATAAGAGAACTATCAAACAATCCCGACAGACACAACTCCATATCAGTACCACACTATGAACCAATTACAAAAAATGGAGAATAAAAACATATGAACAAATTGCAAGGATCTCATCCTGATATAACTTCACCGCGGCCCGTAGCCCGGTTCAAACATACCAAAACACATGACACCGCGAGGGTCTCACCCTCAACTCTGAAACACAAGTAGAACACACATCATGCCCACTGAAACCTTCCACTAATTAAATTCCGCCAACCAAATCATAACACATACTGAACTCCCACACCAGTAGAATATCTAAACCACAAATTGTAACCAACCATTCGGAAATCACACCAGAACTACCGTAATGAGTCACATAAATTCACTTCTAGTCCCATAGCACTCAGTAATGAATTAAAACAACACGATAAACACGAGCTACCACTGTAGAATCTCTTGACATGAGTAAATACATAAGGAGAGAACAAGATCACTAAACTCACCCATATGTGAAGTAAAATAGAAGGACTCACCCTGATAAATAGAATAAAAACAAGATACGAATGCTGCTCCTCGATAACAAATCGAAACCATAAATGTACAACATCATCTATTGTAGGGGCCTCATCCCTACTACAAAAAAAAATCAATGGGCCGGGCTTCCCCCTCTTAAGCGCCCTATAATCGCCTGACATGTACCCCAAGCTGGCGGTGTAGGGATATTAGCAATCGGAGCAGAACTCATAGCCTGAATACCCGCTGCGACACATCTGTCCAGAGTCTGGAACAATCTCCCACCATGTGGCTGGTATTTCCTCATTCAAAGCAACCTCTCCACTAACGTAGTTGTGGAAGTTGTCCGGTACGGGTACCCTGAGGCCTATTGGTACCTAAAACACCGTGTAGAACCTGAAGTGCAAACTGAACTGGATGACCCAAAAAACCTCTACCATGTTGTACCCTGCCTCCAAAATAGGATTTAGTAGGTCTCTCCGGTCTACGAGGCCTCTTAGCCTCCCTGCCCTCTCTTTCCCCACTCCGCATACCATTTAATAGGCGAGCGATCTCTACCATCTACTGAAATGGAACATCCGACTCCACCTCCCGAGCCCTGCTGAACTAAATATCATGACTGAGTCCCCTAATGAACATGCGGACTCACTCTCTCCTATGGAAACCAAAGTAGGTGCATGTTTGGATAATTCATTAAATATAACGGCATACTCTGACATTGACATAGTGCCCTGGCACAGCTACTTAAACTCCATGCTCCATGCAACCCGAAGAGTCTGGGAAACAAACTCTATCAAGAACACCTCTGAAAACTGAACCCATAAAAGTGAAGTTGAATCGACCGGACTACCTAGCTCATACGCTCGCCACCACTGATATGTTGCTCCCTTAAGTTGGACCGTAGTAAAAGCAACTCATAGCGCGGAGAATACGGTAGCAGTCCCCTAGGAACCCATGTGCACCCTCTGAAGCCAAACCGCTGAAAGGAAGAGGGTAATACTTCTTGAACCTCGCAAGTCTAAGCTATTCTTCCTCGTATGTTGTTGCCCTAACCATGAGCTAAACTAGAACAACAGGCTGTGTCGGTATGACACCTGGAACCTGACCAACATGGACTCGCTGCTCTGGAGTACGTGCAGAGGGAGTCTGAGCTTCTCCCCCGATCTGTGAAGTAACCGTTGCAACCGAAATCAACTTTCCGCCTGAGCCAATGTACCAAACATGCTCAGGAACTGTGCTAAAGTCTCCTGAAGTCCTGGGGTAACAACATGTGTCTCCAGTACCTGTCCCCCAATAAGAGCTACTAACAGCTCCTCAATGGCTGCTCAAACAAGTGCTCTAGTGGTAGCACGTGCTCCTCATCGGCCTCTACCTCTGCCCTGCCTCGGCCCCTAGCAACGCCGACTCTGGGGGAAGTGTTGTCGGTAACTGCAGCTCGTGTCCTCACCATTTGCGAGTGAATAGAATGTCAAAGGTTCAAACTCCGAGATCAATAAACTCGCACGATAGGAATTAAAGAAGTGAAACTATCCTAATAGTTTCGTAGCCTCTCGAAGATAAGTACAGATGTTTCCGTACCGATCTGCAAGACTTTACTAAACTCGCTTATGACTCGTAGCACCTATGAACCTAGAGCTCTGATACCAACTTGTCACGACCCCAATTTCCCTCCGTAGGATGTCGTGACGGCACCTAGTCCCTAATACTAGGTAAACCTAACACTTACTAAATAATTAAAAGAATTCAACCATCAAATGAAAAATACGAGATAAAAATCTTATAAAAATTACAATTCCCAAAACCGGTAGTACAAGTCATAAGCTCTATTGAGTTTGCAAGAAGATCCCTAAATACAACTGCTAGGATTGAATTAAACAGTACAATAAAAATATCAGAAGGTTACTACGAGGCCTGCGACCGTGACGACAGATTTACCTTGAGCCTCTACAGCTCAACCAACCAGCTAATAATCAACAACAACCGAGGCACCTGGATCGGCACAAAAATATGCAGAAGTGTAGTATGAGTACACCACAGCAGTACTCAGTAAGTATCAAGACTAACCTCGGTAGAGTAGTGATGAGGGACAGTCAAGACACCTACCAGACTAAACAACCTGAACAAGTGTGTAGATGAACTAATAGAGATACGGTATTAATAAAAAGCTAAGCAGGATATGGAATACAAGACAATACTTGCAATGATACACTAGTAACAGCAATATTCAACAGGAAGCAGCCAGGTAATAATGCTATAGAGTAACTAATCATAGTCTAAGTCCGTGGAAAATAAATAAAGGGGAAACTAGCAACAACTCAATGAGAACCACCTCTTCCACACCAAATATGTTCAAACATTTCCACAAGATACCGAATCTCATAATCACAACTCACGGGTCCCAATTTATGAACCCTAATCACTTGGCATCTTGTGCCCACATTACAACTCATAACCGTACGGACGACTCACGTGCCAATAAAACAACCTTCACATAGAAGGCAAGAGTACGTATAACGGTTACTGTCGTCGGGATATACCTTTTAAAACCGATATGGGCGATTTAACTGCGTGTATGCTTGTTCAAGTGTTCTACTATAATTCCAGTCAACAAATAAGAGTAGAGTCAATGAATGGCACATAAGCAACGATCACCACGAAATGTACGGTGTAACAGAAGCAGAAATGAAGTTTGAAGCAACGACTAACACAACAAGAATTGCTACACAGAGCTGAGCAAATAATGCAACACTGAGGAAAATAATTAATAGTATGCTAAGAAAAACAGCAATCAAAGACAAGTGTACAGAAAAAGGGGAAATGACTAAAAGAGCACTCCCGAGGTACTGCTTCGTAGTCTCGAATCGTAAATGAGTCACAACTTTCCTTATGTCATCGCGGGAGCCTTTATATTTAGTTTTTGAAAATCAATTTCCCGAAATAGCATCCAATGTTTTAGCTCACCTTATCACACCGCATTGCTTCTAGTAGTTCCCCTACTAGCCATGCATTTCAAGCCACCTTATCTCACTGCATGCGTTTCAACACCTAGACCTTATACCATTGCATGCATATCAATAACAATAGCACGACAGAAATCTTGTGCAACACAAAAATAACCGCACGACAGAAACCTAGTGCAAACACATAACAATTTTCTCAGCAAAACACGTATGCCAAAAACATAACAACTAAAGTAAATGACTTTCACCATCTGTGCCTATATGCCGCAACATTTCCTCAAAACAGTTTCAATATCATAACCACGTATAGCCCTCGGCCCAACAACATAGAATACAACAACAACAACAATAACGCGAGAATACGATAAGTAAATCAACACAAGAACTTCAGAACACAAAGAAACGGAATAACGAACTCATAGAGAAAGACACAACATGGAAATAATAGTCTCAACAAGAATAGTTCAACAAGGGAGAGGTAATGTGTAACAATGATTCCACGAAATTACAATTCGACAACAAGAGAGATAGCATGAATCAATGTCCCCAAATAAGAATACGTCAATAATGAAAGGGTAACAAACTTCCATTAAGGCTAAGCAATTATGGAAGAGATAATAATGATTTCAATTAAGGTTTAAGTAATTACGAAAAGATAACAATGATTTTAATTAAGGTTAAGCAATTACGGAAAGATAGCATGATGATAAAAGAGGCAACAACTTCAGTTAAGACACATAAGAATTCAATCGATAAAAAGGGTAGAACATGAAATAATTAATTCCAATTAAGATACGTAAGGGTGAATTTAGTAAATGAGGAATTTAACATGACAAGACAACTTCATATTTAATGGACATAAGAACCTAAGAGCACTAGACGGTCAAATTTTCACAAATAAGTCCGAGCACTTACTCGTCACCTCGCGTATTCGGCCTTCACATGACACAATTAGCAAAAAAAACTCAAATCCTAAGGGGTAGTTCTCCCACATAAAGTTAAGAAAGATACTTACCTCAAAAAAGCTAGACCGATACTTTAAAATGACCTTCTCGCGTGAAACAACATCTGGACGGCTCAAATCTAACCAAAATAACTTTAATTCTTAAATAAAACTGATAGAAAATAATTCTGGATAATAAGGCTTCGATTTTTAATTAAAACTAAAAAGTCAACCCAAAAGTCAAACCCCAGGCCCGCACATCAGAACCCGATAAAATTTACAAAATCCGAATACCCATTCCGATACGAGTTCAACTATACCAAAATTATCAATTTCCGACATCAATTCATCTTTCAAATCATCATTTTATATTTTGAAAGATTTCTTCAAAATTCCCATTTTCCTCAATTCAAAACACTAATTATAATATAAGAATAAAGATAGAATCATGGAATATAATAAATTCCGGGTGAAGTACACTTACCCCAAGGATTTATTTGAAAAATCCACGAAGAATCGCTCAAACCCGAGCTCTAGAAGTCAAGATATGATGAAATTGGCCGAACCCTCAATTTTTAAAATTATATTCTGCTGCCCGGGTAACATGAATCGCGATTGCGAAGATATGTATGCGATTGCGAAGAAGAAAAATATCACCTACCAAATATTGTGCTACGCGAACGCGAATGGAGAGGTGCGAATGCGGTGCACTAAGGATCTAAAGCTACGCAAATGCGATGGCACTCCGCAAATGCGAAGGCTAACACCCATGGCCTTCTGCAACCTGGTCGCGCACTACGCGATCGCAAAACAACGAATGCGAACACGATGAAGCAGAACTCCCACTTCTGCGATCATTAACCCTTAGTTGCGAACACGAAGAACATATTCTGCCTGCCTCCAAATTACACTACGCGAACGCAACTCCTCGAACACGAACGCGATGAAGAAAAACCAGATGAGAAAACCAGCACTTCAAAATATGAGGAAATGGTCTGAAACTCGTCCGAAACTCACTCGAGCCCCTCGGGACCTCGTCCGAATCTACCAACAAGTCCTATAACATAACACAGACCTACTAGAGGCCTCAAATAACATCAAACAACATCGAAACTACGAATCACACCTTGAATCGAACTTATGAACTTTCAAATCTTCCAACTTCCAAAACTCGAGCCGAAATATGTCAATTCAGCCCGGAATGGCGCTAAAGTTTGCATGCAAGTCCTATATGACATAACGAAGCTAATCCAACTCTCAGAATCACATTCCGACCTCGATATCACCAAAGTCAACTCTCGGTCAAACCTCTCAACCTTCCAAAATTTTAACTTTTTAATTTTCGCCGAAATGCTTCAAATTATCCTACTGGCCTCCAAATTCAAATCTGGACGCACGTTTAAGTCCCAAATCATTGGGCCTCCATCACAAGTAAGCTTCTAAAACACGAATCATTCTTCCAAATCAATTCCGAATCATTCAAAATCCGAACTCGATTACGCATGCACATCATAACACATTATACGGAGCTGCTCGACACCTAATCCACTGAACAGAGTGCTAATTCTCAAAACGACCAGTCGGATCGTTACATTAGTCGATGAAGATAAATGAAAATGGTGATAGGTCCATCCCATGTCGATATGAAATGAAGATAACTTCCTTTGGCTTTGAATTGTTAAGCCAACCAAATCAACATTAGAAAAAAGGAATTGGCAAGCTATTATTTCTCCGATTTCTCAATACGACATTTGCTTTTGGCTATATTGTATGTCACTGATGACATCAAGAAGAGTCTTTTTAGCAGTATAAATAGGAGGCTTTTCCCTCAGCTATAAGATGCACCATTACATCGAGAAAGAGAGCAATTTACAAAGTAAGACGTAAAATACTTTGTGAGAAAAAAAAATAAAGAATTTGAGAGGTATTGTAGTAAGGTGGGAAAAATCGAAAGAGAGTTATTTCTTTTGAGTGGGTAGTGATCTTGAAATATTTTACACGATACCAAATATTATAAAAATTTTGTTATAGTGAAATCATTTGCTCCACTCAAGCCATGATTTTACCCTTATTCAGAAGGGGTTCCATCTAAAAATCTTGGTGTCCTTGTTTCTCTTATTATTATCATTGGATACTGTATTTTAGAAATTCATATTTATTACAATCGTATGCCATAAATATTATTTTCGTGGGGGTTATTTTTCTCAACAATTGGTGTCGGAACATAGATTCTGCTTATTCATCTCTTCTAGTTCAATTTTATGATGGAATTGAACTTTTCTTTTTGTTGCCTCTCACGTTTCGCAGCAATGCAAACAATTTCAACCAAAGTGCTTCAAACAAAATATTAGCACTAAAACTCACGAGAATTTAATTTAAAATCAGAACAAAACTAATGAACGTTCTGTAACAAAGTTTATAAACATTTGATTAAGCGAAAATATGTTATTTAATTTTAAAAGAAAAGGATATTTGACCAAAATCTAAAAATTGAAGGGCAAAAGCCAAGATAATTTGAAGCCCAACTACTAAAATATATGGAGGACAAGAGACACTAAAGACACTGGTGTACCAAGACCAAAAAACTGAAAGAATATGCGGACAAGAGACATTTCATCTTTATCAAATAGTCTAACAAGTTTTTCTGAAACATGAGAGATCTTCAAGGCTAAAGCTTCAAAGAACTTGAAGATGCGAGCTATTAAACTCAATTTGTCGAATACTTCATCAAATATTTCTCAACTTTACACAATTTATCATCATCCAAAGCAGTCCTTATTAAAAAACCATTCTAATTCACCAAATCTATTTTTCTTACAATGTCAACATTCATATCAAACCAAACCTTAGGTGTGTGAACTTTCCTCTTTCCCTTTGGTACGGGAAAATCAGCTCTAAAATATTGTAAAGTCTGCAAAGTCTTCTTTTGGAAAACAAAAACTGTAGACAATTTGAGAAATCCGCACTTCAAAGAATTATCCTTCTTGAATGTCGTAGAATCACCCAAAAATATTGGTTGGTTTAGACCAAGAGACATTGTTGTTCTCTCTAACAATTTTTTCACACTTGTTTACTAAGGCATGCAAATTGGGAATGTGGATGTTATATAGTTTGCTATATTTTTTTGTCTTGACCTTGTTACGTAAATGCCCCTGGATTAGACTATTTCACTCTTACACGGGTCTTAAAATAATTCTCAAGTCGTCTCACTCCCTCACACTTAGTATTTGGTTGAGTTGCGTAAATACACCCTTAACACTTAGTGGGAAAACTAAAAGAAAATTATTAAAGGATAGAACTTCTTTTTATGCTCAAGTTCACAACTCAGAACACAAAACCATATATCAATCGAGTACAAAGTGAGAAGCATACCTCAAATTTGGTTGAGTTGTGTAAATGCACCCTCGACACTTACTAAGAAAATTAAATGAAAATATCTTTTTATCCTCAAAGTTCACAACTCAGAATACCCAAAAATCATATATTAATCGAGTTCAAAGTGAGGAGCAAATCTAAAGTGATCTACTAAACAAAAATCTAAAATTTTACCTTCCTCAACTAAACTCATATTTGTATAAATGAGCATACAAAAGTATGATAAAAATAAGTAATGAGAAAAACTATAATAAAATAAGTAATGACCACATTAATGCAAACACCACCTAAATAGAATATTTAGAACATTTTTCTACAGTTTCAGCTTATATTGTAGCAAGATGCAAGATAAAATTTCATAAACATAGGTGCTGGAAATTCCAAAAACTTAAGTAATAAGAAAAAAAAAATTTAAGCTCAAATATTCATGTACCACAGTCAAAATTACATCTTAAGTTAAAGGAAAAATACCTAATACTGCAGAAGTTCCTCACAAAAACTTATGAAGGATGTATACTGAGGCTATCTACTCAGTGAAATAACAAGAAACTTGAGACAACACAACCCACATCAGTGACACAACCCCAAGAATCCAAACCCACATCAGCGAAACAACTGAAATTCCTCGGCTGTTTTGCTAAAACAAAGACTGCCACATATTTTCTTTCAATTCCATGGCTGCTTCTTCACAATTGAAGGATAACCATTCATCATATTTAGGGTTTGCACTATTTACAGCCTTTAACCTCCTCTAAGAATTCAGCTCCATAAAGGGAATGTTGTACCCTCAAATTTTAAAAACAGATTCATAAAATTCCCCATTACTCCCATTTACCCTTTCGTTCTATTCGTTTTTCCAGCTTACAAGATGATTGGACAGATTGGTTGCGGGTATATTTCTCTCAAATTGCGGTTTTGTTCTTGATTTCTCTCTATTGAATTTGTAGCGTGTAATAGAATGGTAGAAACAATTAATCAATAAAGTAATGTTTAAAGCTTTTCCATAAGATTAGTAGGGGGAGGAAGGGAGTTGATTTGGCTAGTTAAGGAAGGATGGTTTTATTTTATTTTATAGTGTGATTGAAGAGTATTGATATGAGAAAAAAAAAGTAAACAAGGAAATATAAAAATGTGTATTCCGATTTACAGCTTATAGTATATTTTGTTATATATGTAAATTATATAAGTTTATTTTAAGAACAGAGTTAAACATATTTAGGTCATAAAGTAGAAATAGGCTATGATATTTGAATGAAAAGGCTAATAAAACCTAGAATAGTAATTGGCGCCTAAGACTGTCTAAGAGGATGGGAGTACCCGGTATCGATCCGGTTCATACTGTATCGGTACCGCTCCATATCTGTTTGGTTTGGGGATAGGGGTATAGAATTTAGGTAATTGGAACGGGGACTTGGAGGGTACCGAAAAAAATACCGGTAGAATCGGACCGGTTAGTACCCTTAAAAAAAGGTTGCCATTTTTGGACCCTTAGCCAATGGTTATATTTTTAAAAATAGCCTTTGGCAACGATCAAAAATGACTACTTTTGCCTCTCTAGCCCCCTAATACCCCTACCCCTAATTTACATTTTTAGCCTCTAAATTTATTCAAATACATTTTGGACCTTTTTAAAACTATAAATAACCAATTTTATTCTTTCAATTTTCACACAAAACACTCCTATCTCTCTAATTCTCTATCTTTAATTGCAACTCACGTTCTAGCACTCAATTATTTTGGTATAATATTTCAAGCATCAACATCAAGTATACAATGGCGTATTTTTTTCTTGCCACACACTACTAATTGGAGCAATTTTCTTCTATCAACATCAATTATACATCGGTGTTTACGTCAGCGTTTGGTAAATTCGTTCTAATTTTTAATAATATTTTTTGCATTTATTTTTGTTATATTTGTGTTGCCTTTTATTTTTATTTTTATTATTTATTATTAGAAATGAATCATAAAATAGTAAAAAATATGTTTAAAAAAATTGACAAAGGGTAATACTATTTTTAGTAGTCCTAATTTCTTAATCCTCTTTATGACTTTACTCACGTAGATGAAATACATGCCTATCATGATGTTAATGTTAATTATCAATCATTATATCCCGAAACACTACAAACACAATATGATAATTATGAAAACTTGAAAAGGGATGAAGAAAACTTAGATAAAACACCTCGTAATCCTGCTCTTCCAGATCCGACTTAGAGACAATCTCAGTTTGGAGTTGATGTTCCGATACTTCCCACTAAACAACAAATGGAACGTAAAAAAAATTAATTTTTTGGTAATGGTTTTGTCACGACCCAAAACCTAACCCGTCATGATGGTGCCTATCGTGATACTAGGCAAGCTCACATCTCCAAAACACTTTCAACATTTAACAGAAATGAATTAATATATTTAAAATAACCAGAGTCTTTCATAAAAATGGGGTAAAACCCAAAGCATAAGTGCGGAAAAATAGCTCGACATCGGGGTGTCACTGAGCCATGACCATCTAGATATCCAGTCTAATACAAACAATGTCTAAGTATCAATATAGAAAAGGAAGAAAACATAGAAGGAGAGACAAGGTCTGCGGACGCCGGCAGCTACCTCGTAGTCTCCGGTACTCGATCGCGCACGAACTCAACGACCTCCGTGATCAAACACACCTGGATCTGCACATGAAGTGCAGGGTGTAGCATGAGTACAACCAACTTAGCAAGTAACAGAAATAAATAAGGAACTGAGAAGGTAGTGACGTGCTATACAAATACAGTTCATTTTTAATAATTCCAACAAAGAATAGACATGCTTCTAAATCCGGTAGTTCAAGTCAAATCAGTTTATACAGTTACAATGCAGGTAAACCGGATATAGAATCTTTCAGAAATTTCACAACAATGACAGATAGCAACTAAGTGCATCAACAAATGACAAACAAGTACAGCCTCTCAGGGCAACGTACACTCAACTCGTCACAACAGCTCAATCACTCGGCTCCCAGCCCTCAGTACTCACACTCAATAGGTACATACGCTCACTAGAAGTGTGCAGACTCCGGAAAGGCTCCTTCAGCCCAAGCGCTACATCGCTGCAGCGTGCAGCCCGATCCCATATAAATAGCCATAAGGCTCGTTGCGGCGTACAACCCGATCCATATGTACAGCCTTAAGGCCCGTTGTGGCGTGCAACCCGATCCATATATACAACCTTAAGGCTCGTTGCGGTGTGCAACCCGATCCATATACATACATATAGCTCATAGCTCGGCACTCAATCCCTAACTCAGTCACCAACCTCTCTAGTCTCTCGGGCTATCAGAAATCATAAAGATAAGCCCAAACAAAAATAACATAGTCTATCAACAAGAATCAAGAAGAGACTAAGATATGATACGCAAGTAAAACCATGACTGAGTACAAGACATTAATTAGCAAATACTTTAACAAGTACATGATCTCTATGGGTCCCAACAGTACCATCACATAGTCTAAGCATGATTTCTAACATGATTTGCAGTCAAATTTCTATAACACAAAGAGAACCGGTAATTAACAGTAGGCTATTCAACTTTACAGTCTCACGGGACGGACCAAGTCATAATTCCCCACGGTACACGCCCACACGCCCGTCACCTAGCATGTGCGTCACGTCCAAAATAGTCACATCATACAAAACATTTAGGGTTTCATACCCTCAGGACCGGATTTAAAACTATTACTTACCTCAAACCGCGCAAAATCCTACTCCGCAATGCTCCGAATCTAGCCACAAGCAGTACAATGTAATTATTATAAGCTAAAAGAATCAATTCCACAAGAAAAATACGAAATTATAAGTCACAAATCCGAAATAGGCTCAACCCGGTCTCCGGGCCTACGTCTCGAAATCCGACAAAAGTCACAAAACCCAAAAGCATATTCACTCACGAGCCTAACCATACCGAAATTACTCAAATCCGATAACAAAATCCCATTCAAAACCTCGAAATTCTAACTCAAGAGTTCTTCCTCTTTTTCCCCAATTTCTCTTACAAATTAGATGATAAAATTAAAGATGAAAACATTGGATTTAACCAAAACCAAGTAGGAATCACTTACCCCCAATCAACTCCATAAACATTCCTTCTAGAATTGCCCAATTCCGTGTTCTCTAGCTCAAAATATGAAAAATGGGTTCAAACCCTCATTTTTTAAATTAATACTATCTGCCCAGATTTCCTTCTTCGCGAACGCGACCGTCCTCTCGCATTCGCGTAGGCCAACTCAGACTTTCTCCCAGTTTACTCTTCGCGAACGTGTAGACCAAAGACCTAGGGTCCCCAGCTGCCTCACTTCTCTTAGCGAACGCGACACCACTTACGCATTCGCGATGCACACGCAGACCACACCTTCGTGTTCGCGTCCTCTTCTTCATAAATGTGAAGAACAAAATCTTCCCAGCTCACATTGACCCTTCGCGAACGCGAAAGAGGAAACCCGAAAATATATACCAGCAGATATCAGCCATCAACCAAAGTACAAAAATGATCCGTTAACCACCCGAAACTCACCCGAGGCTCCCGGGACCTCAACCAAACATACCATCATGTCCCAAAACACTATACAAACTTAGTTGAATCCTCAAACCAGCTCAAATAACATCAAAAATACGAATCACCCTCCAATCCAAACTTAAAGAACTTCGAAATTTTCAAATTCTACAAACGATGCTGAATCATACCAAACCACGTCCGATCGATCTCAAATTTTACACACAAGTCATATTTAACATTACGGACCTACTCCAACTCTGGAATCGGAATTCGACCCCGATATCAAAAAGTCAATACCCCGGTCAATCTTTCCAAAAATTTGACTTTCGCCATTTCAAGCCTAAATTAGCTACAAACCTCAAATTCACAGTTCGGACATGATACTAAGTCCAAAATCACCCAACGGAGCTAACGGAACCGACAGAACTCCATTCCGGAGTCGTCTTCACACACTTCCGACTACGGTCAAAATCCTAAATCACTTTGAAGCCAAAAACAAGACCTCCCAGCAAGTCACATAAGTAGAAACAGATACGGGAAAAACAATAAATAGGGGGTCGGGGCTAATACACTCAAAATGACCGGCCGGGTCGTTACATCCTCCCCCTCTTAAAACAATCGTTCGTCCTTGAACAAGCATAGAGACATACCTGAAGTGGTGAAAAGATGAGGATAACGACTGCACATATCATGCTCGGTCTCCTCATCTTTTCACCACTTCAGGTATGTCTCTATACTCGTTCGAGGACAAACGTTTGTTTTATGAGGGGNCCATCAACCAAAGTACAAAAATGATCCGTTAACCACCCGAAACTCACCCGAGGCTCCCGGGACCTCAACCAAACATACCATCATGTCCCAAAACACTATACAAACTTAGTTGAATCCTCAAACCAGCTCAAATAACATCAAAAATACGAATCACCCTCCAATCCAAACTTAAAGAACTTCGAAATTTTCAAATTCTACAAACGATGCTGAATCATACCAAACCACGTCCGATCGATCTCAAATTTTACACACAAGTCATATTTAACATTACGGACCTACTCCAACTCTGGAATCGGAATTCGACCCCGATATCAAAAAGTCAATACCCCGGTCAATCTTTCCAAAAATTTGACTTTCGCCATTTCAAGCCTAAATTAGCTACAAACCTCAAATTCACAGTTCGGACATGATACTAAGTCCAAAATCACCCAACGGAGCTAACGGAACCGACAGAACTCCATTCCGGAGTCGTCTTCACACACTTCCGACTACGGTCAAAATCCTAAATCACTTTGAAGCCAAAAACAAGACCTCCCAGCAAGTCACATAAGTAGAAACAGATACGGGAAAAACAATAAATAGGGGGTCGGGGCTAATACACTCAAAATGACCGGCCGGGTCGTTACATCCTCCCCCTCTTAAAACAATCGTTCGTCCTTGAACAAGCATAGAGACATACCTGAAGTGGTGAAAAGATGAGGATAACGACTGCACATATCATGCTCGGTCTCCCAAGTCGCCTCCTCGACCGGCTGACCCCCCCACTGAACCTTTACAGAAGCAATATTTTTTGACCTCAGCTTTCGAACCTGCCTTTCTAATATTGCCACTAGCTCCTCAACATAAGATAAATCCTTGTCTAACTGGACTGAGCTAAAATCCAATACATGAGACGGATGGCCGTGATATTTTCGAAGCATAGAAACATGGAATACTGGATGAACTCTTGCTAGACTGGGAGGCAGGAAAAGTTCATAAGCAATCTCCCCAACACGTTGCAATACCTCAAATGGACCGATAAACCTCGGGCTCAGCTTGCCTTTCTTTTAGAACCTCGTAACACCTTTCATGGGTGACACCATGATCAAGACCCGCTCTCCAACCATAAATGCAACATTACGAACCTTCCGATCCGCATAACTCTTCTGTCTGGACTGGGCTGTGTGTAGTCTATCCTGAATCACCCTAACCTTCTCCAGAGCATCCTGAACCAAGTTTGTACCCAATAATCTAGCCTGGCCCGGCACGAACCAAACCATTGGAGACCTACTCCGCCTACCATACAGAGCCTCGTACAGTGCCATCTGGATTCTCGACTGGTAACTGTTATTGTAAGCAAACTCCGCTAGAGGCAAGAACTGATCCCACGAACCCCCAAACTCCATCACACACGCACGGAGCATATCCTCTAATATTTGAATAGTGCATTCGGACTGTCCGTCCGTCTGAGGGTGAAATGTTATGCTCAACTCCACTCGAGTAACCAACTCATGCTGTACGGCCCTCTAGAATCGTGATGTAAACTGCGTACCCGGGTCGGAAATGATAGATACCGGTACGCCATGAAGCTTGACGATCTCACGGATATACACTCGATCCAGCTACTCGGAAGAATAGGTAGTCATCACAGGAATGAAATAAGTTCACTTGGTCAACCGGTCCACAATCACCTAAATTGCATCAAACTACCGCTGAGTTCGTGGAAACCCAACAACGAAATCCATAGTGATCCGCTCCCATTTCTACTCCGGAATCTCTAACTTCTGAAGCAACCCACCTGGTCGCCGATGCTCATACTTCACCTGCCGGCAATTTAGGCATCGAGCTACATACTTCACCATGTCATTCTTCATTCTCCTCAACCAGTAATACTATTTCAAGTCCTGATACATCTTCACGGCACCCGGATGAATAGAATACCACAAACTGTGAGCATACTGGAGAATCAACTCACGCAAACCATCTACAATGGGCACACATAGCCTACCCTGCATCCTTAATAGTGACCTCATTAGCATTACTGTACTACACCGTGTCCTTAAGGACAAGAAGATGAGGGTCCTCATGTTGACGCTCCCTGATACAATCATAAAGAGAAGACCGAGAGATCACACAAGCCAATACTCGACTCGGCTCAAAAACATCCAATCTAACAAACTGGCTAGCTAAGGCCTGAACATCTAATTCGAGTGGCCTCTCTGCTGTTGGAAGATATGCTAAGCTCCTCAAACTCTCCGCCCGGCGACTCAAGGCATCGGCCACCATATTGGCCTTCCCGGGATAGTACAAAACAGTGATATCATAGTCCTTAAGAAGCTCCAACCACCTCCGCTGACGCAAGTTAAGATCCTTCTGTTTAAACAGATGCTGCAAACTCCGATGATCAGTGTAAATCTCACAATGGACCCCATATAAATAGTGCCGCCAAATCCTCAAGGCGTGAACAATAACTGCTAACTTAAGGTCTGGACATGATATTTCTTCTCATAGGGCTTCAACTGGCGCGAGGCATAAGCAATCACTCTACCCCCAGCATCAGAACATACCCAATGCCGATCCGCGAGGCATCACAATACACTGTGTAAGAACCAAACACTGATGGTAGGACTAGAACTAGAGCCGTGGTCAAAGCTATCTTGAGCTTCTGAAAGCTCTCCTCGCACTCTTCCGACCACTTAAAAGGAGCACCATTTTGGGTCAATTTGGTCAAGGGCGATGCAATAGATGATAAACCCTCCACAAAACGACAATAATAGCCTGCCAACCCAAGAAAGCTCCGAATCTCTGTGGCTGAGGATGGTTTGGTCCAACTCTGCACCACCTCTATCTTCTTCGGATCCACCTGAATATCCTTACTGGACACCACGTTCCCCAAGAATGCCACTGAAATGAGCCAAAACTCACACTTCGAGAACTTTGCATAAAGCTTCTCCTCCCTCAATCGCTGTAACATAATCCTCAGATGTTGTGCATGCTCCTACTGGCTTGGAGAGTACACCAGGATGTCATTAATGAATACAATAATGAACGAGTCAAGATAAGGCTAAAACACAGTGTTTATCAAATGCATGAACGTTGCTGGGGCGTTGGTCAGCCCAAAATATATCACAATGAACTCATAATGGCCATATCGGGTCCTAAATGCTGTCTTAAGAACATCTGAGCCCCGAATCTTCAACTGGTGATACCCTGACCTCAAATCAATGTTGGAGAACACCATCACTCCCTGAAGCTAGTTAAACAAATCATCAATACGCGAAAAAAGATACATGTTCTTGATTGTGACCTTGTTCAACTATCTGTAATCAATGCATATTCTCATAGTATCATCCTTCTTCTTCACAAATAGAACTGGTGCACTCCAAAGTGACACACTAGGCCGAATAAACCACTTATCAAGGAGTTCCCGAAGTTTCTCCTTCAACTCCTTCAACTCAGCCGGTGCCATACGGTACGGTGAAATAGAAATGGGCTGAGTGCCTGATACCAAATCAATACCGAAATCAATATCCCTATCGGGTGGCATGCCCGGCAAGTCTGTAGGAAACACATTCGGGAAATCTCGTACCACCGGAACAGAATCAATAGTAGGGGCCTCTGCACTAACATCCCTCACAAAGGCCAAATAAGATAGACAACCTTTTTCAACCATCCGCTGAGCTTTCAAGTATGAAATCACTCTACTAGGAACATAGTCTATGGAGCCACTACACTCAACCCTCGGCAATCCCGGCATCACTAAGATCACGGTCTTAGCGCGACAATCTAGAACAGCATGACATGGAGACATCCAATCCATACCCAAAATCATGTCAAAATCGACCATACTAAGCAACAAGAGATCTACTCTGGTCTCGAGACTCCCAATAGTCACCACACACGACCGATATACACGATCCACAATGATAGTATTGCCCACTGGAGTGGATACATGAACAGATGAAACTAGAGACTCACGAGGCATATCCAAATAATGAGCGAAATACGAGGACGCATATGAATAAGTGGAACTGGAGTCAAATAATGCAGAGGCATCTCTATGGAAAACTGAGACAATACCTGTAATCAAAACATCCGAAGCAATGGCATCTGGTTTGGCAGGAAGAGCATAGAAACGGGCCTGGCCGCCCCCTCATCGGCCTCCCCCTCTTGGGCGATCCCTATATGACTGGGCTCCCCCCGAGCTGGCTAAGCGAGTGGTGAAGAAACTAGTACTGATGTCATAGACTGGCTCCTCTGCTGAGACGGACCTCCTGTAAGGCAGAGATAATGTCTCCTAATGTGGCGAACTCTCCACACTCATAGCAACTCTCCGGTGCTGGTGCTGGGGAATGAAGGGAGCCCCAAACACCGGAATAACTTATAGAAGGACTTGGCATAGACGCGCCCTGACCCGCTGGAGCACGGGACTAACTCTAAGCTGGGAGGGCACTAAGAGATGAATGGCCCTGCTGATAACTGTGTGAACCATGGCCAATGATGCACCACGGTGAATTGGGCGAGCCGTCTGAGCATGTCTAAAAGGACGACCCCTACCGTTGTGGAACTGCCCCAGAAGGAACACCGCTAAATCCACCCTGTCTACGAGGCCTCTTGGCCTCTTTCTCAACCCGCTCTTGGCTGCGAACCATCTCAATCTGATGAGCAATATCGACAACCTCATCAAAAGTAGCACCAGACACTCTCTCTCTAGTCATAAGCAATCGCAGGTGAAAAGTGAGGCCATCTATGAACCTCCTGATACTGTCTCAGTCTGTGAGAACCAACCAGATAGCATGACTGGCCAACTCAGAAAATCTCATCTCATACTGGGTCACGGACATATCACCCTGACGAAGCTGCTCGAACTGCCTGCGCAGTTCCTCTCTGCGGGACTGAGGCACGAACTTCTCCAGGAAAAGAACAGAGAACTGCTGCCATATAAGGGGTGCTGCGCCAACCGGGCTACGCCTCTCGTAAGCCTCCTACCAACTGAAGGCAACCCCATTGAACTAAAAAGTAGTGAACGAGACCCTACTGGTCTCCAGAATACCTGCATTACGGAGTATCCTCTGACATCTATCCAAGAAACCGTGTGCATCCTCTCCCTCTGCACCACTGAAAGATGGAGGCTGGAGCCTCCCAAACCTATCCAATTTACGCTTCTCATCCTCAGGCATAGCAAGAACCACATAATCCTGAGCAATGGCAACCGGCTAGACTGGTGGTGCCCCCAGTGTCTAGAATCCCTGTACCACCTGCTCTGGTGTGCGGACGGCGGGAGTCTGAGCGCCTCCCCCGGCCTAAGAAGTGGCTGCTGCGGCCGGATTAGAGACCGTATGATCAATACTGGTACACGCGGTCAGAATTTGAGCTAAGGCCTCTTGAAGGCCTGGAATCATAATAGGCACATGTGGTGTCTGAGCTGGTCCCATAGGCTCATCCAAAACTGGTGCCTGCTCCTGAACTGGGGAAACTGGTGGGTCTGCAGGTACTGCCCCAGCTGCTGTGCGGGCTGCACCTCTGCCCCTACCGCGGCCTCGACCTTGGCCTCTCGCAGCCCTGGCTGGTGGTACTAGTGGTTGTCTGTCCTGCCCCGTAGTATGAGTCCTCACTATCTGTGAGAGAATGAAACAACAGATGTTTAGTCACTAGAATCAACAGATTCGCACGACAAGAATTCAAGAATGTGAAGTTTTTCCTAAGGGTTCAGCAGCCTCTCGAAGATAAGTACAGATGTCTCCGTACCGATCCGCAAGACTCTACTAAACCTGCTCATACCTCGTAAGACTTATATAACCTAGGCTCTGATACCAACTTGTCACGACCCAAAACCTAACCCGTCGTGATGGCGCCTATCGTGATACTAGGCAAGCTGACATCTCCAAAACACTTTCAACATTTAACAAAAATGAATTAATATATTTAAAATAACCGGAGTCTTTCATAAAAATGGGGTAAAACCCAAAGCATAAGTGCGGAAAAATAGCCCGACATCGAGGTGCCACCGAGTCATGAGCATCTAGATATCCAGTCTAATACAAATAGTGTCTAAGTATCAATACAGAAAATAAAGAAAACATAGAAGGAGAGACAAGGTCTGTGAATGCCGGTAGCTACCTCGTCGTCTCCGGTACTCGTTCGCGCACGAACTCAACGACCTCCGTGATCAAACACACCTGTATCTGCACATGAAGTGCATGGTGTAGCATGAGTATAACCAACTCAGGAAGTAACAAAAATAAATAAGGAACTAACCTCCGTGATCAAACACACCTGGATCTACACATGAAGTGCATGGTGTAGCATGAGTACAACCAACTCCGCAAGTAACAAAAATAAATAAGGAACTAAGAAGGTAGTGACGAGCTATACAAATACAGTTCATTTTTAATAATTCCAGCAAAGAATAGACATGCCTCCAAATCCGGCAGTTCAAGTCAAATCAGTTTATACAATTATAGTGCAAGTAATCTGGATATAGAATCTTTCATAATTTCACAACAATGATAGATAGCAACTAAGTGCATCAACAAATGACAAACAAGTACAGCCTCTCAGGGAAACAAACACTCAACTTTTCACAATAACTCAATCACTCGTCTCTCAGCCCTCAGTACTCACACTCAATAGGTACCTGTACTCACTGGGGTGTGCAGACTCCGGAGGGGCTCCTTCAGCCCAAGCGCTATATCGCTGCGGCGTGCAGCCCAATCCCATATAAATAGCCGTAAGGATCTTTGCGACGTTCAACCCGATCCATATATACAACCCTAAAGCTCCTTGCGGCGTGCAACCCGATCCATATAAACAACCCTAAGGCTTGTTGCGGCTTGCAACCCAGTCCATATACATACATATAGCTCACAGCTCAGCAATCAGGCCCTAACTCAGTCACTGACCTCTCTAGTCTCTCGGGCTCTCAAAAATCATAAAGATCAGCCCAAACAAAAATAACATAGTTTATCAACAAGAATCAAGAATAAACTGAGATATGATATGCAAGTAAAAACCATGACTGAGTACAAGACATCAATTAGCAAATACTTCAACAAGTATGCGACCTCTCGGGTCCCAACAATACCATCACATAGCCTAAGCATGATTTCTAACATGATTTGCAGCCAAATTTCTATAACACAGAGAGAACATGTAATTAACAATAGGCTATTCGACTTTACAGTCTCACGGGACAGACCAAGTCACAATTCCCCACAGTGCAAGCCCACACGCCCGTCACCTAGCATGTGCGCCACCTCCAAGTTAGTCACATCATTCCAAATATTCGGGGTTTCATACCCTCAGGACCAGATTTAAAACTGTTACTTACCTCAAACCGCACAAAATCCTACTCTCCAATGCCCTTGCCCCTCGAATCAATCTCCAAACGCCCCGAATCTAGCTACAAGCAGTACGATGTAATTAATATAAGCTAAAAGAATTAATTCCACAAGAAAAACACGAAATTATAAGCCAAAAAATCCGAAATAGGCTCAACCCGGCCTCCAGGCCCACGTTTCGAAATCTGATAAAAGTCACAAAAACCGAAAGCCCATTCACTCACGAGCCTAACCATACCATAATTACTCAAATCCGATAACAAAATCCCATTCAAAATCTCGAAATTCTAACTCAAGAGTTCTTCCTCTTTTTCCCCAATTTCTCACCCCAAATCAAAAATTAGATGATAAAATTAAAGATGAAATCATGGGATTTAACCAAAACCAAGTAGGAATCACTTACCCCAATTAACTCCACAAAAATCCCTTCAAGAATCACCCAATTCCATGTTCTCTAGCTCAAAATATGAAAAATAGGTTCAAACCCTCGTTTTTGAAATTATTACTGTCTGCCCAGATTTCCTTCTTCGCGAACCCGGCCGTCCTCTCGCGTTCGCGCAGACCAACTCAGACTGCCTCCCAGTTTACTCTTCGCGAGTGCGATCAACTCTTCGCGAACGCGAAGCTTTACGAGCTCAACTCATCGCGAACGTGGCCTATACCTCGCGAACGCGTAGACCAAAGACCTGGGGTCCCCAGCTGCCTCACTTCTCTTCGCGAACGCGACACCACTCACGTGTTCGCGATGCACATGCAGACCACACCTTCGTGTTCGCGTCCTCTTCTTTGCGAACGCGAAGAACAAAATCTTCCCAGCTCACATTAACCCTTCGCGAACGCGAGACTCCTCTCGCGAACGCGAAAGAGGAAACCTGAAAATATATACCAGCACATATGAGCCATCAACCAAGGTCCAAAATGATCCGTTAACCACCCGAAACTCACCCGAGGTCCCCCGGACCTCAACCAAACATACCATCAAGTCCCAATACGAACTTATCGAATCCTGAAACTACCTCAAATAACATCAAAAACACGAATAACCCTCCAATCCAAACTTAAAAAACTTTGAAATTTCAAAATTCTATAAACGATGCCGAATCATACCAAACCACGTCCAATTGACCTCAAATTTTACACACAAGTCATTTCAATATTATGGACCTACTCCAACTTCCGAAATCGGAATTTGACCCCGATATAAAAAAGTCAACCCCTTGGTCAAACTTCCCAAAAATTCAACTTTCGCCATTTCAAGCCTAAATTAGCTACAAATGTCAAATTTATAGTTCAGACACGCTCCTAAGTCCAAAATCATCCAACGGAACTAACGAAACCAACGAAACTCCATTCCAGAGTCGTCTTCACACACTTTTAACTACAGTCAAAATCCTAAGACTTGAGCTTCTGTTTTAGGGACTAGGTGTCCCAAATCAATCCGAAATAAAAAAACAAGACCTCATGGCAAGTCACATAAGCAGAAACAGATACGGAAAAAATAGTAAATAGGGGATCGGGGCTAATACACTCAAAACGATCGGCCGAGTCATTACAGGTTTACGCAAGATAAGATTAATAAAAATGTTATTTGTACAATTTGTCAAAAATAATTATCTTTTAAAAATAATTCTGATCATGGCGGAACAAGAGCTTTAAAGAAGCACATGGAACATCATCACAAAGTTGGTTGGCTTGCTAGGAGGGGGTCCCCGTTCTAAAACAAATCCTACTCAGTCTGAGAATGGTTCTCATACTATACAATGACAAATTAACCCTGTGATGATAGTTCTTCTCTATTATAATCCAAAAAAGGATAGAGAAAATATAGCAAAAAAAGTTATTGTAGAGGGTTTGCCTTTTAGTTTTTCGTCATGTGACAAGTTTATTTATTACATACAAGAAACACGTAATCCTGATTTTTAAGGTTTTCCTTGAACAACTGTAGAAATGATGTTTTTAAATTTCAACATGAATATCAACAATATTTACGTTATTTATTTTTCAACTTAGATAGTAGAGTTTTTATCATTTTTGGCATAGGTTGTAGTGTTAATGGTTATAATTACTTAACAATAATATGTCATTGGATAGATAACAACTAGACTATGCAAAAATGCATTATTAATTATAAATTTATTGATGACCGACACACTGATATTTTTATTTCTAAACAAATTAAAAATATTTGTGACTTTTATGGATTTTCTAACAAAATTATCACCGTTACTTTAGATAATGCTTTTAGCATTACAAGAAATTTAGCGGCGACTTTAGTAGCCACATTTGGGTTGCTAAAGGTGTATAGTAGCCACATTTGGGTTGCTAAGCACAACCGTTACTGAATGTGTTTTGCGACGACTATCGAAAGTCGCCACAAAATCTACACATTAGTAATGATTTTTGTCGCCACAAATAGTAAATAAATCTGCTACAAAAAAGTTTCACAATACTGATTTTTGGGCAGGTCGCCACTAATGAATGTTTTCAGTGGCGACCATTATCGCTACAAATACTATTGTAGCTTCAGCAGCAGCTCTACTCGCCACAAATACATGAGCTTTAGCTGTGACTTTAGTTGCCACAAATTCTATTTGTTATTGTGACAAAGTTTAGTCGCCACTAAAACAGATTTTTTCTCAATGGCCAGTGTGCTAATACATTCCCGCTGATAACCTAATTTTCATAAATTAGTTACATCTATAATTTCCTCTAACACATTAACATGCTAATAGATAGCTAAAAAACAAACAATCAGTTATCAAATAGAATTGCATGAACTTTTTATTGCTAAAAAGGTCTAATACAAATAAGATATCCAATACTTCACATTACATTTTTATTGTATATATACAGAATACTAAAAAATACAAAATGCCTTCAAACTACTCTGTCTTCAAACTCATCCTAGTCCTTGTCCACCTTCAATGTCAGTTGATGAAGAACCTTGCCATCGACAACTAAAAATCACCGGTAAGCACACATGGAGAGCAATTGCTAATTCACGCCAACTCTCTTAGCTTCATGCTCTGTATCCTTCAAAATATTCGTAATCTCCCTCAAGTTTCTGTACTGAAAGAGCTAAGAAGTACGAATTATAAACAACAATAACCCAATGGGATCCCAAAAATACGAATTATGATTTGCCAAATATTTGATAATTCAACTAAAACATTAGCATACGTATTGGGATATGCATTACGTGGATCAATACTCCGGATAACACCATCAATTTTATTCAACAAATTAAACTTCCTTCAAAATAGAATATTTTGCAATTGAGCCTAAAATAGTTAAGAATATACATCTTTTTTCTTGCTAATTATGTAGACATTTGCTATGTTGGATAAAAATAACCTAGTTGTTCAAAAATAAAAGGAGCATGGATGACAAAATAAAATCTGAAACAAGTTCACAGATCATGTTAACTCTAGATTACCACACTAAGTATGGTAAATAAATCAAAAATTTTCCATTGTAACAAATATATTATAAGAATCTAAAAAGTATGAAAAGTTAACTACCTATATCTGAACATGCATTTGTTGACTTTTGAGTACGTTCTTCCCCACTTCACTGGTGCATATTATACTATCTACAAGTA
Source organism: Nicotiana otophora (assembly GCA_000715115.1). Taxonomy (NCBI): domain Eukaryota; kingdom Viridiplantae; phylum Streptophyta; class Magnoliopsida; order Solanales; family Solanaceae; genus Nicotiana; species Nicotiana otophora. The sequence continues at coordinate 64,541 of AWOL01S0048213.1, forward strand.
ACATGTAGGTAGATAAGCCATAGCATTTGTTCTTTAGCGGCATTCTTCCAAAGCAATAAGCAATTCTCACAAGAAGATAAGCAATTTAGAGACAATGCTTAGAATATGATAAGTATTCACTTGAGAACTTAATGATTGGATAATAACTTTTTCATATTTGAGAACTAATTAAAGAAGATAAGGTTCTAATTAGTATAGGACCTGAATTTGTTCTTGTTCAGTAACTAAACTTTTATTACCTCGGTTACTGCTCTAGTTTGTCGAGATGCGAGGTGCGCAAAATCAAAAGCTAGTACGAGGGGGCATAATTTAAAAAACGCAGGAGTTTTACACCAAAGTACTTTATTATTTCTGTAGGTTGGACTAGAAAATTCACAATAGAAGGTTAATTCAGGAATGGAAGTGATTTGCTATGATAGTGGTAGTTTTGGTGTAGCTACAGAAATCAATGAGATTTTTATTATACACTTAATTTTCTTGAATTCGTACAAATTTATTTGAATAAGTCATATAAACTAATTAGAAATTACACGTTTTCAAGGTGACTTCCAACCATTGATAGATGAAAGTATCTAAAGTATTTGTCGATCCTTCACCTAGAGCTAATAGAAACATGTGCATGAATATAGAGGTTATGATCAAATTTCAAAAATACGGATCAATACTAAAATTGTCACGACCCAAAATCCACTAAAGGTCGTGATGGCGCTTGACACCACTGTCAGGCAAGCCAACAATAAAAGTTTAACTTAATTACTCATTTTAGTATTTTTGAAATCTTAAATTTCCTTCAATTAAATAGTAAGAGATAAAATTTACAAAGTAAATGGTAATATTTTTACCACTAATACAAAACAACCCATAATCACCCCAAGACCCGGTGTCACAAGTGCATGAGCATCAACTAGGAAGTAAAATAAAAATACAGCATCTGTCCGGAATACAAATTGGACAGGAAAAATATAAATACTCTAAAGGAGACTTTACTGACTGCGAGTCGTAATATGGAATGCAACTCACCTAAGTCCCCGCATTTAACCACACATCTGCTCTCACGAGGTCACTAGATATATATGCACCTGCACAAATTGTGCAGCAAGTGTAGTATGGATACGCAAATCAACGTGTACCCAGTAAGTATCCAATCTAACCTCGAAAAAGTAGTGACAAGGGGTCGACTCTGACACTTACTATGTGCTAAAAATAAAATGCCAATCTTATATTTAAGCATGGAATACATAACATAACTGAGAATTCAATAACTGGAAATAATCATCTATTCTTTTTACTAATAGAACTTCCCAAATTCA
>AWOL01S0048219.1:0-13690 GCA_000715115.1 Nicotiana otophora
CACGATTATCCAACCCTGTCCGGCTCGAATCTAGCCAAAACAATTCGATATAATCACTAAAAATTATAGGAATCAACTCTATAAGAAAATACTACAATTTTAATACAAATCTCGAAACTAATTAAATATTCGTCTGTGGGCCCCACATCTCGGAATCTGACGAAAGTCATGAAATACGACAACCCATTCAATTACGAGTCCAACCATACCAATTTCACTCAAATCCGACTCTGAATCGATACCGAAATCTCAAAATTTCATTTCTATGAGATTTCTAAACTTTTTTCTAAATTTCAATATCAAAATACTAATTTATGGTGAAAACAATGATATACTTGTATATGTAGACCAAATCCGAGTTAAAATCACTTACCCAAATGTTTTTCCCTTGAAAATCTGCCAAAAGTCGTCTCTGCTCAAACTCAAGTTCGTCAAAAAGGCAAATGGGACGAATGTACTCTTTTTATAACACTGCCCAGTACTTCGGAACAGGGCCTCAAACAGGGCCTCGATCAGGGCCTCGATCGAGGCTTCGATCATGGCCCTCGAGCCTAGGCCTCGATCGTGGCTTCGATAACAGGATCGAGTCTGGACCTCGGTCATGGCCTGCCTTCGATCAGGACATCGAGTCTGGGCCTTCGATCAGGATATCGAGCATGTGCCTTCGATCAGGACATCGAGGCTGGGCCTTCGATCAGGACATCGAGGCTGGGCCTTCGATCAGGGCATCGAACATGTGCCTTCAATCAGGGCATCGAGCATGTGCCTTCTATCATGTCCTCGAGATGGACCTTCGATCGTGGCTTCGATCTCAAGCTCGATTCTGAGTCTCGTCAACCCTGGGCTCGACACCTGGGCTCGATATCTGGGTTCGATCTGGGGCTCGATCACAGCCCAGAATATACAGNAACCAACCATACCCGCAAGTCATAAATCATTACAAGCACCTACAAAAAGTTTTATTTTAGGAAACGGGGTTCTAAAAGTTAAAATGACCGGTTGGGTCATTACAAATGAGATGGCCTAGCCGATTGGGTAGTGATCGGACTCCGTGCTAAACTTATGGCGGTATTGGTAATGATAGTAATTATGGTTGATGTCTCTAATGAGATGGCCTAGCCGGTCGGGTCGTGATCGGACTCCGTACTAAATTTATGGTGGTATTGGTATTGATAGTAATTGTAGTTGATTCTTTAATGAGATAGCCTAACCGATCGGGTCGTGATCGAACTCCATACTAAATTTACGGTGGTATTGGTATTGATAGTAATTGTGGTTGATTCTCTAATGAGATAGCCTAGCCGATCGGGTCGTGATCGGACTCCGTGCTAAAAGTACGGTGGCATTGGTATTGTAAACACTGGTATTGTGAACATTGGTATTGTGAATATTGGTATTGTTAACAATGGTATATCGGTGCTAATGATCTCCCAACCAAAAATTGTATATGAAGTTCGTATTTTAAAAATTATTATGTTTTAACTGGACATTTGGATATTGTGGATTTTGACTTGCTGTTTCTATGTGTTGCCTTTTCTTATATGGGCATTCTATTTTGAAAGAGGATTTTTAGCTATACATATTGGTGCTATTCGACAGTACTAACGTCTTTTTTGCCGGGGGCGCTGCATCTTTAATGGATGCAGGTGGTTCTACAGCAGGTGTCATTGATCAGTGATAGCAGTACACTCTTTTCAGCTAATTTGGTGAGCCCCACTTTATTTCGGGGTCATGTATTTGTTTCTCATGTACTGTGTTTTGAGGTATAGTTGGGGACTTGTTGCCGGTATTTCCATATTGCTCTTCTATTGTACTTAGAGGCTCCGTAGACAGGTTGTGGGTTGTGGTTGATGTTGGGAACTGAACTAGATATGTTTTTATTTGGAAATCATATTTTTCATTAATTCTATAAACTCGTAATACTTTGAAAATTATGAAGGAAGCTGCGGAATGAAAAAGAAAGTTGTTAATGAAATCTTTTCAGTGTTTGATTAATGGAGTACATCTCCTATTATTTCATGAATGAGTTTGGGTAGAATGAAATCTAACAGGCTTGCTTAGCCGGGTTTACTCGGTTGAGCGTCGGTCGCACTCCCCGAGTTTGGAGCGTGACAAACTTGGTATCAGAGCCTAAGGTTTTAAAGTGTCCTAGGATGTCTCGGAGCCGTGTCTAGTAGAGTCCTTCTTATCGGTGTGTTGTCAACCACATCTATAATGAGGAGGCTACTTGGACATTTAGGAATTTCACATTTCTTTGATACTCCAGTTCGTGCTATAGAGCTCAAGGTAGGAAGCTAAATTCCTCGTTATGTCTTATGTAACATATGAGTAACCCATGGGTTCGAGGCAACAAAGAGGTATTGAAAGAACCCGTTGCTAAGGAAAGTGTCCTTGTCCCTATTAATGTTATCGTGTCACCGGATCTTCGGATACTCTATATATTTTTTTCTCTGTCCCAAGTTAGGCTTGTTGAGTTTATCTCGACGTGACCTTCTTCCACTACCGATCTCATGAGTTGTACGACCACCCCCGAGTTGAACTCATCATCGTCGACCGGCGATCCCAAGTTAGCAAGAGCATCAGCCTCACTATTTTGATCCCGGGGTACTTGTTATAGAGTCCACTCCTTGAATCGATGTAACATTACCTATAGTTTATCCAGGTATATTTGTATTCGTTCCTTTCTGACTTCGCAATGTCCCATTAACTTGGTTCACTACAAGGAGGGAGTCGCACTTAGCTTCGATCACCTTTGCCCCCAAGTTTTTGGCCAGTTCGAGACTGCAATCATGGCCTCACACTCGACCTCGTTGTTAATCAATTTTACAGTCCTAATAGATTATTTAACTACATTACCTATTGGTGGCTTCAATATAATTCCAAGTCCGAACCCTATTGTGTTCGAGGCGCCATCCGTAAAGAGGGTCCAAATTCCCAAAAAAGTCCCCGAGTTCAACAACAACTCTCTTTCGACCTCAGGTATTAGGATCGGCGTAAAGTCGGCCACGAAGTCTGCCAAATTTTGAGACTTGACGGCAGCCCTGGGCCGATATTTTATATCATACCCACTGATTTACGGCTCATTTGGCCAATCGTCCTGAGAGTTTGGGTTTATGCATTATGTTTCTCAATGGATAAGTAGTTACAACACATATAGGGTGGCATTGAAAGTACAGTTTTAGATTTCTATAGGCGCTTAGTAAAGCGAGCGCCAATTTTTCTAGGTGAGGATACCTAGTTTTGGCCTCGACTAGAGTCCTGCTAACATAGTAGATTGGAAATTGTGTAATTTCCTCTTCCGAAACCAGGACTCCACTTACCACTACTTCGGATACTGCTAAGTACAGGTACAAATGTTTGCCTGCTTTCGGAGTGTGAAGCAATGGCGGGCTCGAGAGGTATCGTTTGAGTTCCTCCAAGGCTTGTTGGCATTCCGGAGTGCATGAGAAGTTGTTCTTCTTCTTCAACAGTGAGAAGAACCGATGGCTCTTGTCGGATGATCTCGAGATGAATCGACTCAAAGCGACTATGCACCCGGTTAACCTTTGTACGGCCTTGACGTTGTCCACTACGGTAATGTCTTCTTTGGCCTTGATTTTATCAGGTTTGATCTCGATCCCCCGGTTGGACACCATGAATCCGAGGAATTTCTCGGATCCGACTCTGAATGCGCATTTCTCTGGGTTCAGCTTCATATTGTACTTTTTGCAATATGTTGAAGGTTTCCTGCAGATGTTTTAAATGGTCTTCTGCTCGCAGGGACTTAACTAATATGTCGTCAATGTAAACCTTAATTGATTTTCCTATTTATTCTTCGAACATCCGATTTACTAGGCATTGGTAAGTGGCACCGGTATTTTTTAGTCCGAATGTCATTACGTTATAGTAATAGGTACCGTACTAAGTGATGAAGGACTTTTTTTCCTGAATGTCCGGTTCTATCCGAATTTGGTTGTACCCGGAATAGGCGTCGAGAAAACTGAGGATCTCGTGGCCGGCCGTCGCATCGATCATGCGATCGATGTTGGGCAAAGGGAAAGAGTCCTTGGGGCATGCCTTATTCAAATCTTTATAGTCCACACGTATTCTTAATTTATTCCCCTTTTTAGGGACTACCACTACGTTTGCTAACCAAATCGGGTATTTAACCTCCCGAATGGACCCTATTTTTAGGAGTTTAGATACCTCGTCTTTAATGAATGTATGCTTGACTTCGGATTGAGGTCTCCTTTTCTGTTTGACTGGATGAAACTTCGGGTCCAGGCTCAGCTTGTGAGTGGTTATGTCTGGCGGGATCCCTGTCATATTAAGGTGGGACCAAGCGAAACAATATATGTTAGCTATAAGAAATTGAATGAGTTTTTTCTGAGCTCGGGGCTTAACCCCGTGCCCAAGTATACCTTTCGATCGGGAAAATGCTCGATCAATATGACCTATTCCAGCTCCTCGACCGTCGATTTAGTGGCGTCGGAGTCATCGGGGGCTATAAAAGACCTGGGAACCATGTAGTCATCGTCTTCATCGTATTGGTAATTGCTATTTGGCTTCTTCCTGATGGTCGAACCTGGACCTTTTGTCATTGTAAGTGCGGATATTGGGGCCGCCTCTTCGACCGCGAACATTTCCTTTGCGGTTGGTTGTTCTACGTAGATCGTTTTAATCCCTTATAGCATCGGGAATTTCAACACTTGGTGCAGAGTCGAGGGTACTGCCCTCATGTTGTGGATCCATGGCCTCCCAAACAGAGCATTGTACCTCATATCTCCTTCGATTACATAGAACTTGGATTCGTGAATGGTCCCGGCGACATTCACTGGTAATGTTATCTTCCCTTTAGTGGTTTCACACGAAATGTTGAATCCGTTTAGAACTCGGACTGCAGGTACGATTAGATCTTATAGACCTAGCTATTTTACGACCCTCGATCTGATGATATTGGCCGAGCTACCTGGATTAATTAGCACACGCTTAACTCGAGATTTATTTATGGGTACAGATATTACCAATGCATTGTTGTGGGACTGCACGATCCCTTCGGTATCCTCGTCGTTGAAAGACGAGGTCCCCTCCAGCACGTAATCCCGAGTTGTTTCTCCCTTGTGATGGATACTTTGGTGCGCTTTAGCATCAGCCCCTAGGGGACGTCGACCCCACCGACGATCATGTTAATGACGTGCTGAGGTTCTTCTTGTTCGATCTGTTTATTAGAATCTCTATTCCTGAAATGATTCTTGGCTCGATCGCTCAGGAACTCTCGGAGATATCTGTTGTTGAATAGCCGAGCTACTTCCTCTCTTAATTGTCGGTAGTCCTCTGTTCTGTGGCCGTGAGTGCCTTGATTTTTTCACATTAGATTAAGATCCCTTTGGGATGGATCAGACTGTAAAGGTCGAGGCTATTTGGTATCTTTGATGCATCCAATAGCGGATACGGTGGCGGCGACGTCGATGTTAAAGTTGTACTGCGATAGCCTCTGCGCTTCCTTAGGCCCGATGGGCCTGTCAAAACTGTTTTTGCTCATGAGTCCCCGATTGTTTTGACCTCGATTACTTCTCCTTTCACTTCTCACAGTGTTTCGCCCAGACCCACTACATCTTCGGTCTCCATTGTATGGATGATACCAATCCTTGTTCGATCTTGGCTCACAGTCAACGTCTCTCTTGACTCTGTAGACGGCTACGATGGGATAAACAGACCTAGAAGGGGCCCCAAGTTGATCCTCTTCGACCCTGATTTTTTATTGATACCGGTTATGCATGTCGGCCCAAGTGACAACTAGATATTCTATCATATTTTGTTTTAACTATTGTAAAGCCAACGAGCTTCGAGCATTGAGTCCCTGGGTGAAGGCTTGAACGACCCAATCGTCCGCGACCGGAGGCAAGTCCATCCGTTCTATTTGAAACCGGGACACGAATTCCCTGATCATCTCATTATCCCTCTGTTTCACTTTGAAAAGATCTGACTTCCTGGTCTCGACCTTTATAGTCCCGGCGTGTGCTTTTATGAAGGAACCTGCAAGCATAGTAAATGAGTCAATAGAATTAGGAGGTAAGTTGTGATATCATATCATAGCTCCCTTGGACAAAGTTTCCCCGAACCTTTTTAGCAGGACAGACTCGATCTCATCCTCCAAGTTATTCCCCTTGCTGGCGCACGTGTAGGAGGTCACATGCTCATTTGGGTCGGTCGTTCTGTTGTACTTAGGAATCTCGGGTATGCGGAACTTCTTAGGGATCGGTATCGGAGCTGCGCTCGGAGGAAAAGGTTTTCGAACAAACTTCTTGGAATCTAGGCCCTTTAATATCGGTGGTGCTCCTGGATTTGGTCGACCCTGGAATTGTAGGTTTCCACCTTTTTGTCATTGACTTTGATTTTCTTCTCTCTCTATTCTATCTGTTTTATCAGTTCCTCGAGCATCTTTATGATCTCGGGGTTGGTCCCCGATTCATTTTTATTCGGCCTCCCCGTGATCGGTTCATTTCTGCGGGTAACTCCCCGGGATGGCTCGGGCTCAATTCTACTTGGCACGTGGCTTTGGTTCTGCAACTGGACTATCGCTGCCTCTTGAGCCTGTAATATTTCGAAGATCACCCATAAATTGATTCCGTCACCTTCACCGCTGTGCGTATTCTGGGCGATCGATCGGACTTCCCTACAGACGTTGTTCTCTTGATCAGTAGGCAAATTTGCATTGATGGCCACATGCGAGCTCGCGTCGATCGGGTCCGCGGCTGGAACTTTGCCGAGATCGGGGGGGGGGACCTCGTTATCGGGCGCTACATTGTTGTTCTCGCCATGGTGGCCGGATTCAACATCCATGTTTAGAGGGGCTAATTGGGAGTTCGATATTTTGAACTTTGGCCTGAAATTAGAGATACTTCAAAGAAAAAGTGTAAAATAGGGTATGTTATAGAACTTTGTATCAAATGGCCACTATTATCCTTAGCCCCACGGTGGGCACCAAACTGTTTACCCTCAAAATCGGATAATAATTAAATTTATAAGTGGTTTTAAGGATACGCAGTTTAATTTGATACAAAGTAATAAATTAAGTTACTATTGAACAAACAAAGATAAAATAAATTCAAACCACACGAGTAGGATAGTTCCAGCCTTAGTGAAATAGTCACCCTTGAGCCGAGCTCACCACTGCCGGCACCAATGAAAAAGAGAAAGAGCTAGTGACAGAGAAAATAATGATATATTGCTTTTGGTATACGTGTTACAATGTGCTTCATGAATTATCAGACCCCTTTTATATAGTAGGGAGTCATACTTTAGGTACAACTCTATAAAAGGTAAAAAAATCTTTTGATTAACTGATTGCCGGTTCCTTATCGATACGTGCCGAGATTCCAGTCGTGATATTCGGACGGTCACGGATGTTTTGGCCTGCTGTTGGCTATGCTTGATTGTCCGATAATGTTCTTCGAAGTCGTTCGAGGCTAGGACCGATTCCGGAACCATGACCTCGACATTCTCGAGGGCAGGCGTCATGCCCCCAGATTCTGGGCCGGTGGGACTTTTGGCTCGATATCGGTCCCTTGCCACCATATCTCGAGCCTTGCTTATCTTGTCGAAGGCTGGGGTCCATCATGAGCTTGGTTTTACCCGTATACAACAATAAACAGAGTTTATTCCTCACATAAATAGATAAAACACAATAAAGTTAAGGCATCTAGTTTGTGAACAAGAACTCTGTTTTTTAAAGATTCAAAGTACGACTTGGGGCTATTATTTTGATGTTTAGTTCAACAATTTTTCTGATGCGTTATTGATAGGTACACTAATGTTGTTCTCACCCCGCGATTTAATCGTCAGGAAAGAGAAGAAACAATAAAGTCGTGCTAAGACCTAAGTCCGTTGTCGGATCTCTCCCCGAAGCCCGAACCATTCTAACATGTAAAGCAGACCACAGGAACATCACATATGAAATGCGTACGGAGTATATAAGTACGTCAAGAATTCTAATAGCCTGTTTGGCCAAACTTCTACCTAAGTCAAAAGTATTTTTTTTTTCTTTCAAAAAAGTTTTTTTTCCCCTCAATTTGAGGTATTTGGCCAAGCTTTTTTTTGGGGGAAAAAAGTATTTCTGGCTAGAACCAGAAAAAGTAGTTTCTCTTCAGAATCAAAAGCAATTTTGACTTTTCTTCCGACCAAAAATATCCTTAGCAAAATATTATATATACCAAAATAACCTTACTTAGTTTAAGCTATTAAGTAATATATAATAAATTTTGTGATGAATTTTCATATTCGTTGAATGTTTTATATCCAAATTATTTTAAAAGAATAAAGTACTTTTTAAAATTTATTTTTATATTTTACTTGAATAAAATAAAAAGACTTAATTATTATCAACTTATATAACATTAACTATTAAACAAATCTTTTCATGTCTTTATTCGTAATTTGATACTTAAAAGCACTTTTTGAAAAATTTGGCCAAACAAAAGTTGTTGTTTAAAAATACTTTTCAAATTGATTAGCCAAACATAAACTGTTTTGCTTCAAAAATACTTTTAAAAAAATTACTTTTTAAAATAAGCTTATTTTTCCAGCTTGGCCGAACGGGCTATAATACTCCGTTGAACATTTTCTAATTTCCAAATTAAATAAAAAACAAGACCTGATGTCAAACTTTTATTTCGAGCTTTTCTAAGAAAATCGTTGAATGACAGACATTATTTGTATCCACACTATGATAGCAATTAACAACTTTATCTAAATACCTCTAGTACATGTATATGTACCATCTATGGATATGATATGCTAGCACAAACTAAACTACCTCTATGCCTAGAATATCTATTTCAAAGGTCTTTGCCTCAAATGTGCTGTCAGTTATGTATTTATATATTAAAAAAATATATTTTTAACAGCTTCAAAAATAATAATCGATAATATATATATATATATTTATATATTCTTTAGCTAAGAAATGCAATTATTTGAGACGACTAGCTAATTTTGTATTTTGCCTTTATCTATCCTTGTCTAATGGACCGACTCAGGACAAGAACATGCTCGAGTCTGATGATAGGCTTGGAATCAATTTAATATGGCTCGGCCCGTTTAACATTAGTAATTGTTTACAAATTCTCCCCTAAAGAAAAGATTATTTTCAATTAGGTACATGAATAAGAAAGAACATATATAAAGGTTAAAGGTACGAAAAAGCCTTTCTGGAAAGCCTATGCAATTTCTGAGTGCTCCATTCTCTGAAATCCTACTGTAAAGACCCAATTCAGCACTCCCGATTTTGGGAATGGACAGCGAGGCAAACTGGTCGGAGAAGGTGGAGGATCTCGTTGATGGCGGAGAAATCAATGAAGCCATTTCTTTGCTAGAAAAAATGGTTTCAAAGCTAGAAATTGAGTCCCAAACTTCTCCATCAGATTCTCAACTTGTTAAACAGTTATCTACTGCTCTACTGGATTTGTCCAAACTCTATTCTACTAAAGGATTATCTTTACAAGCTGACCAGACGCGCTCAAGGGCATTTGTCATTAAACAGCAGCAAGATTCTATTAATGAAAATAGGTCAGAACACCAAATATTTTCTTGTCCTTCTCTTTGTTTTGGTTGCGAAAGAAAGGGGAAACATTGCATTTCTTGAGTTTATATGACATGGGTATCGATTATTCTTGAGCTTCTTATTCCGGTTTTGGTTTTCCAGGGATGTAAATGCAAACAAGGAGTCAACTGGTGGTGGAACTTCGGGAGGTGGGCTTTCACAAAACGAGGCTTTTGCATTTAATTAGTTTTCCTCTTTATTTGGCCTTTGTCTAGATTCTTGATTTGTTATTTGCTAAACTTCAAGTGTTCGATTAACTTCAAATGTGCTAAAAGGGGAATAGTGATTGCTTTCTTAACAAATTTCCGAACTCTTATTCATATCAGTTACAATGTTGTCAACTTCTAATTATCCCAAAAACCTTTTTCCCAGTAAAACATTTTCCACGAAAAAATATTTTCGAATTTCTTTCTTTCTTTCTGCATTTCTTGTTCTCGGACTTATTAGCATTGCCTCATTTTTCAGGTGGTAAAGAGGATCACCTCGGCTTGCAAATTGAAACCTCACAGAATGATGATGCGCCTGATGATGGTACATACCCTACCCTCTAAATTAGAGAGTCTTACATGTCTTCATTGAACTTAGGCTATTATATTTGGAATGAGACCATTTGGAATTGGATGTATGAATATCTTATTAAAAGAAGAAAGAAAAAGAATTGGTTGTATGAATTCTCTCATGGTGTTGCATTTTAGTATTTTGATTTCCGCTTACCCATCAAAAGGATACAACTTCTAAGACAGTAGAGATTCTCAGTTAAGTGTGCAGTTTTGGATATGATACCTATCAAAAACAATATATTGTTTGTCGACTAGAGAACAATGTCGATTTCCTATATTTGTCGAAACTGGCCTCTTTAACTGTATTGGTTCCTTTNATGGATATGATACCTTAGAGAACAATGTCGATTTCCTATATTTGTCGAAACTGGCCTCTTTAACTGTATTGGTTCCTTTCGTCCATGTTAATATGGAGAACGTGTCACATTAAGCTTTGCATACATTTGAAAAGTTCGTTTCACTTGTGAACTTTGCGAGCCACCAGTTAAGACTACAAAATTGGTTCAGTGTCAATTGGTATAGGAAGTTGGCTTTATGCCCTTCCGTATTGCCCATTACTGGCTCCTAGTTAGTGTATATTGAATTTTGAAGAAATAATCTTGTGGTGAATACAGATTGGGAAGCTATTGCTGATCGTGCTCCAGATGAATTACTTTCCCCACAGTACTTGCCAGAAGTCTCAAAAATTTCTTTGCAGGATTCGAAAGTTCAGGGAGTCACCTCTCAGGGTCCCAAGCGACGTGGAAGGGGTACATTCGCCTATCAGAAACAAAGTCTCTACAGTGATCAGCACTCTGATGGGCCTGCCAATGATGACTTTGAAGATGAAACTATTTCCCATGCTTCAGAAGGGAGCTCTGATACAAAAAAATGTATGGCTGCGTTCTTTTCAAGCAAGGCATCATTTGGACATCAGCTGTTATCATGTCATTATTTTGATTATCAATAGAAAAGATTTGGCTATCAGCGTATGCCTAGTCAACTCAGTTTTTCTGGTTACAGAAATGCTATATTTGTATGTGTTTCAAAATGTCATACTAAGCAATCCAATGTGTTATGTATGTCACAGTAAGTATTAAATATGTAACCACATTTTCTCATTGTAGTCTGATATTTTCCTTAATGGGAAAGAGGAAAAAGGTCTTTTATGGGAATTTTACTCTACGTTTTATTTCCCAGTTATTCCTTATAGTAGGAAAATAAATGGAGCAAGCATAAACTTTTGTGCTTGGTATGTCCTTGGTTGAAGTGTGCACAGTCGCCTATCTGTATTGTTACTTTTGTTAATGGTGACATGGAGATATTGTTTTTCAAAGGGCTAGATTATCATTCAATATTGACATAAGAATAAATATTTTATCAGAAAGCAGAGGCAAATGTAATTGAGTTTACTCCTACTGATTTTTCAGAATAGACTTGATTCCACCGAATGACACTTCAGGAAATTTTGGCACATAAGTCACATTTACTAGATTGCTTAGAGAGGCCTTAAGTTACTGCAAAATCTATTAGGAGGATCCTGTTTATACTTTTGTGCTTTGACTTGTATTATGCATATTAGAAAACCAGCTATGTTTGACTGAATATGCTTTATTGCTTTGTTTTCTCATTTCTGCGGCGTGTAGCTACTTGCCATTTGGTACTGAAGTAGTGATGAGCTTTATGTTAACTTGTGGTGGCGACTTGATTCTCCTGTTCCCAGCCAAGTACTTCAAATTTTGTAAGCGAGAGTTTGTTTGTTTTGACATATGGTGATGTAACGACTTGAATTGGCCTTTCTTGCCTACTATTTCTGATAAAGCATGTGCAAAAATACAGTGATGCGAATAAAATTTGTTTATTATGTCTCATGTGAATGATAGACCTTGGTGGAAATTAAGAATCTTCGTTAGGTCTTAAATTCTTAGTAGTTTTCCACTTGTGGGAAACTACTGGGTTTGTTATTGTTGTTTTGTTTGTTGTTAGGTCTTAGATTCAAATGTGAGCACTTAATATTAGAACTGTTCCCAACTTATAATGAAAGGATGGGAGCACATGACAACAACAACTACTACGACTCAGTCCCAAACAAAGTTGGGGTCAGAGATATGAATCCTCACTTCTTTCTTCAGCTCAACTTATATCATCTTCATGCCAAAATAAAATAATAGTGTAGTGGAACGAGTGCGCTTGACGTCTGATATATTTCTCTAGAATTGTTCTCACTGTTTCTGCTGAAATAATGTCCATATTGTGCATGACAACATTCTCATTTTGAGTTACTCCTCTTCCCCTCTCCATTTAGTGGCTGACTTTTCCTCTCTCACTTCTTTTATGTATTTTTTCTTTTGTAAATTTCAGTAGACTATGGAACACGCCACGTCTTGGTTCTGGCTGATTTTTCACCAAGCACTAAAACAAATGATCTCGAGAAACTGTTGGAGAAATTTAAAGACGATGTTGCAATTCGCTGGGTCAACGATACAGTTGCACTTGCAGTTTTCAGAACACCATCCCTTGGTAATTTAGTTCATTCTCTTTATCTGTGTTTGAAATTAAAATTGATTCCTGCCAAAGGCGTAGCATTTAATGACTCTCCGTGCTTTCTTGATGTTTAATTTATGTATTGGCGTCTTGGTTCTATTACAAAGGGAACCCTTATCCTAGTTTATTTGATTGTTAACTGCAAAGTTGAGAGCTAATATGTCTGAGTTTCTCTGCCAGACGAATTCAACTAAATCATCAGTCCTTTACACTATCAATGGCTAGGAAATTATTTTGCTTTTCATAGAAAAATGTGTCAGATGGACATTGGAGGCCAGATTTATATTTCCAAAGTATGGTATGTGAGAGCCCTTTGGTCTAGACTGAAATGGGAAGGTCTAAAGGGGAGGGACATCACAGTCAACAAAAATCGTATAGCCTATAATACAGATGGAGTTTCGTTCTTGTAATGATTATAAAAAGAAGGGGTTCACTTACGGAGCAAACAAATTTCAAAAGAAGCAAATAGTTAGTCAAATTTGCTTGAGCATAAATGTCACTAATGGAGAAAGAGAAGCTAATATTTAGATTTTTGGATAAGTAGGAAAGCTTTTCCAGTTAATCAAATGTTTCTGTCTACCTCTTTTGGAATAGGAGATTCACAAAGTCCTTTATAGACTTTGAGGCTTATCTAGTAAATGAAAATCCATTTCATTTCAAAATATTAGAAGAAGCAGTAAAAATGGTATGTTTTGTTTTGTATTCTTTCATGGAAAATGTTTTTGATATGAAACCCAGATTGTGGACCCTCCCTTCCCGTCCCTTCTTTAAAGGTAAAACTCTTTAAAGGAGAAGTGTAAACAGGGAAAGGAGTAATTACTTCCTGTTCTAAAATACTTCGAATGGATATGCTTTGAATAGATTGATATGCTCTTCAATGTTTTGTAACCTAAAAAGATTTTTTTGTCAATTTATCAAACAAATTTCCTATCCTAAAGTTTTTCCTGTTTTAGGTATGTTGACGTAGTTGATTGCTGACTGCAGACAATACAAAAAGGAAGCTCTGTCATTTTTGTGACACATTTCC
>AWOL01S0048224.1:0-12233 GCA_000715115.1 Nicotiana otophora
TGATAGATTGATGATTTTGTAAGAAAAAATGAAAGAATGATGGGGTATTTATAGTTGAAAAAAGGGAAAAAGTGTAATTATAAAAGGTTGGTATTAAAACAAAGTTGTGGGGGGGTTAAATGGCTATTTTATAAATAGCTAACGGCTATTTTTGACAGCCCAACGGCTATATTATTTTTTTAAAAAAATAGCCGTTGGGACCATTTGGCCCGTTAAGGGACCGGGCCGGTCCCGAGCTCTGGCGGGCTAAACGGTCACGGGCCTGACGGGCCCAAATCATAGGACCGGCTCACGAGACCGGCACAGGCCCACTAAAACCTGGCCAAACGGTCCTGGCCCGTTTAGCCCGTTTGGCCCGCGGTCCCGGGCTGGTCCCGGGCCTGGACCGGCCCACTTGCCACCCTTACTGCCAGGTAAGGGGCGCTCCTCTCGTAAGCCTCTCACCAACTGAATGCAACCCCAGAGCATGGTAACATGCTCCCATTTTCACTCGAGAATCTCAAGTCTCTGAAGCAATCCGCCTGGCCTCTGATGCTCATACTTTACTTGCTGACAATGTAGGCACCGAGCTATATACTCTACTATGTTTTTCTTTATTCTCCTCCTCCAATAGTGCTGCCTCAAATCCTGATACATGCATCTTAGTGGCACTCGGATGAATGGAGTATTGCAAACTGTGGGCCTCCTCAAGGATCATCTCGCGCAACCCATCCACATTGGGCTCACATAATCGGCTCTGCATCCGCAACACACCGTCATCTCCGATAGAGACCTCGTTGTCATCGCTGTGCTAAATCATGTCCTTAAGGACAAGCAAATTGGGGTCATCATACTGACGCTCGCTGATGCGATCATATAAGGAAGACCGAGAAACCATGCAAGCAAGAACCCGGCTGGGCTTCAAAACATCCAATCTAACAAACTGATTGGCCAAGACCTGAAAATCTAGAGCTAGTGGCCTCTCTGCTGCCGGTAGATATGCCAAACTACCCAAATTCTTTGCCTTTCCATTCAAGGCATCAACCACTATGTTGGCCTTCCTGGGATGATGTAGATTAGTGGTATCATAGTCTTTAAGCAACTCTAACAATCTCTGCCACCGCAAGTTAAGATCTTTCTATTTGAATAGATGTTGTAGACTCCGATGGTTAGTATAGACCTCACAAGGGACACCATACAAGTAGTGCGGCCAAATCTTCAATGCATAAACAATAGCTACCAAATATCAAGTCCTGGACCGGATAATTCTTCTCATGGGTATTCAGCTGCCGAGATACGTAGGCAATCACCCTACCGTCTTGCATCAACACCGCGCCAAGGCCAACACGTGACACATAACAATACATAGTGCAAGACCCCAAACCCGTAGGCAACACCAACACTGGGGTAGTCAAAGCAGTCTTAAGAATTTGAAAGCTCGCCTCACACTCCTCAGACCATCGGAAAGGAGCACCCTTCTAGTTCAATCTGGTCATAGGTGCAATAATGGATGAGAAATCCTCTACGAAATGGCGATAATACCTAGCCAAACCAAGGAAACTCTGAATCTGAGTAGCTGAAAAAGATCTGGGTCAATTATGAACTGCTTCAATCTTCTTCGGATCTACCTTGATCCCCTCACTCGACACCACATGACCCAAAACACCACCGAATCAAGCCAGAATTCACACTTTGAGAATTTTGCATACAACTTCTTCTCTCTTAAGTCTGGAGCACGATCCTCAGATGTTGCTCATGATCTTCCCGACTGCAGGAGTACACAAAGATGTCGTCAATAAACACAATGATGAATGAATCAAGATATGGTTGGAATACACTGTTCATCAGGTGCATAAATGTTGCTGGGGCGTTGGTCAGCCAAATGATATCACAAAGAACTCGTAGTGACCATACCGAGTCCTAAAGGCAGTCTTTAGAATACCCGGATCCCGAATCTTCAATTGATGATACCTTAACCTCAAATCAATATTCAAGAACACTCTGGCACCCCGAAGTTGGTCAAATAAGTCATCAATGCATGGTAATGGATACATGTGCTTCACTGTAACCTTGTTTAACTACCGATAGTCAATATACATATGCATAGAACCATCCTTCTTCTTCACAAATAAAACCGTAGCACCCCAAGGCGGCACACTAGGCTGAATGAAACCCTTATCAAGCAACCCTTGCAACAACTCCTTTAATTCCTTCAATATGTGTGGACACATATACAGGAGAACTCAAAGAATCATGAGATATATCCAAATACAGAGCAAAGTAAGATGGCACATATAAATAAGTGGATCCCAGATCAAATAATACTAATGCATTCTTATGACAAATCAGAATCATACCTGTGATGATTGCGTCTGAAGAAACTACCTCCGTCCTACCCTAAAAAGCATAGAATTTGGCATGGCCTCCCTATCTAGGGGAACCTCTACCTGCCCATCTCCCACCCCTAGTTGGGTCTACAGGTAGAGCGACAACTAGAGCAGTAACTATGGCCTATGATGTTGTGGACCTGACTGAATTAGTGGAGCCTGAGTAATCTATAAAGGTACACCCCTCCTCAGTCTGGGGAAGTCCCTCACCATATAACGGGTATCACCACACTCAACACAAGTTCTCGGTGGGCGTTGCTGCTGGGACTGGCTCGGGCCTAGTCGGTTGGACTAACCGCTGAAGGCACCCCATGCAGCAGGTGCACTAGAAAGTGGCGGAGCAAAGTGTGCAACCTGAGACCTCGAAATAGCTGGAGCACCACTAGAAGCTGGAAGTGTTGAATAAATTGGACGGCTCACATAGCCTCTACCATGACGGGTTGTAGCTGCAGCATGGCCATCACTAAATCCTCTAGTACCTCAAGGCCTTTTTTCCTCCCTATCCTTTCTCCCATGGCACTGCATGCCCTCCAACCTCCGTGTGATCTCTACCACCTGCTGATATGAGGTATCTGTCTCCAACTCTCGAGCCATGCTGAACTTAATACCATGATTTAGCCCCTCGATGAATTGGCGGACTCGCTCCCTGAATGTAGAAACCAATGTAGGTGCATGTCTGGATAAATCACTGAATCTGACAGCATACTCTAACATTGACATAGTGTCCTGGCATAGCTTCTCAAACTCCACGTGCCATGCATCCCTAAGGGTCTGGGGAACAAACTCTCTCAAGAACATCTCTGAAACTGACTCCATGTAAGTGAAGTTGCATCGGCTGGGCTACCCTCCTCGTAAACCCGCCACCACTGATATGCTGCCCCTGCCAGATGGAATGTAGTGAAAGCAACTCTGCTTATCTCCACAATACCCATGGTACGGAGAATATGGTGGCACTTCTCCATAAAATCTTGTGCATCCTCTGAAGCTAAGCCACTGAAAGTAGGAGGTTGATACTTCTTGAACCTCTCAAGTCTAAACTTCTCCTTTTCAGATGCCATTGCCCTAACCTCGGGCTGAATCGGAACAACAGGCTGTGCTGGCATAACCTATGGGACCTTATCAACATGGACTCATTGCTCTGGAGTATGGGTTGTGGGAGTCTGAGGTTCTCCCCCAGTCTGAGATGTGGTTGGTGCAAGTAGAATCAACCCCGCATGAGCTAGAGTGCCGAACATGCTCAAGAACTGTGCGAGGGTCTCCTAAAGTACAGGGGTGGCAACAGGCGCCTCGAGTGCCTGTCCCCCAACTGGAGCAATTGGTGGCTCCTATGTCGTAGCTTGGGTAGGTGCTCTTGTTTCACTATATGCCCCTCCCCCGCCTCTGCCCTGGCCCCCGCCTCTCACAGCTCTGGTAGGGGGCGCAGGTGTCTGATCGTCAGACCCGACAGTGCGTGTCCTCACTATCTGTGAGAGAATAGAAAGTCAAAGATTTGGATTTCGAGTCAACCAATTCGAACAATAAGGAATCAAGGAAGTGGAGTTTTTCCTAATAGTTCAATAGCCTCTCGAAGATAAGTACAGACGTCTTCGTATCGATCCGCAAAAATCTACTAAACACCCTTATGACTCGTAACACCTTTGAACGTAGAGCTCTGATATCAACTTGTCACGACCCCAATTTCCCTTCGTAGTTTTAACAAAAATCAACCATTGGTCAACATAAAGAACTTAGGCTTCTAAGCCAAGAATCAAAGGGTTCAAATCAACCCGAAATCTTTCTGGGACGAAACTAATCAACCCCGTAAGTCATAAAACCATAAACATACATGTGTGAAGCATCAAAAAGGGAAACGGGGCGCAATTACACAAAATAACCGGTTGGGTCATTACATAAATCAACGCATATCCAGTAAGTATCTAGTCTAACCTCAAATTAGTAGTGGCGGGGGATCAATATCAACACTTACTAGTAGTCGAATAATCAGATATACATAAGAAATTAGACAAGTATGAGGCATGTCAAGTAGCACTGAAGTAGATAAGTATGTACGACATGATTTTCAATAAAATAAATAAATATAAAACCATCTAATACCAATTACTTCTCGAATGGAGTATATGTGACCTATATCAGGTGCAAATGCCAAATCCGAGTCAAGATGTTTATATACACACTAACTCCCTATCAAAATATTCTACATAATTCTGTCGAGGCAAACGGTCCGATCCCGTAAGAGTAGTACTAAGGTGATTAGAATTTTCTCATAATTCTGCTGAGACAAACGACCTGATCCTATAAGAGCAGTGTTGAGGCTATCAGCCTATATTCCATATAATCCTTCCAAGGCAAACAACCCGATCCTATATAATCCTGCCGAGACGAACGACCTGATCCCATAAGAGTAGTGTTGAGGCGATTTGCCCGATCCCATAAAAATATTAAACTTTTGACGGGTCACTAGCCCAACTCACGAATATACTTACGAGTTGAATAATCAAGAAACTTTTGAACAAATAAGTATAACATGAGAGTAAATCTATAAGAGAAGGAAAAATCCCACATCGAATCAAGTATACACGCTAACTATGCAAGTATAGTCTTAGGCTAAATCATGAATTAAAGCATTTAAACAGGCAATATTAACTCAAGTAGTGCAGTTAAAGCATCGTATATGTCTAAGTCTACCCTGACGTGTCAAAATCTAGCATATGCAAGGATGCTCGTCACCTCCTATGTACATATCTCCCACAAACATATCATATAGCAAATATAATATCTACAGGGATAAGTCCCTTCTTACAAAATTAGGAAAGAGACTTATTTTGCTTCAAAATCCGATAATCGACTTCAACACGACTCTAACACCTCAAATCAATGTCAAACGATTCAAAACTATCCAAAGAACGTGCAAATTAGTCAAAACATACTCAATAACCCATAATTTATCAATTAGAAGAAATTTCCAATCTCGCACGAAAAGTTAACAAAAGTCAACATCGGGCCCACCCAGATGGATTTCGAAATTGATTAAAGAATAAGTTTACCCATAACTTATATAGTCTATATCGAGAAAAGCATCCAATTTCGTCCATGAATTTGTCACGACCCAAAAATCCATCCAGTCGTGATGGCACCTAATCTAACCTGCTAGGTAAGCCAAACAACATAAATTATAACCAAACTGAGAAATCAACAATATATATATGATAGAACCTAAAACCCAATTCAACATAACTACCCCAAGAACTGATAGTACAAGTCATGAGCCACTATGATTTAGATTTAAAAAATCGTAATGAAGAAATTATACAATGTCTATTTGAAATTTACATAAACAGAGTTTTAATCCTAAACTACCATGAACAAGAGGTAGCCTGAATCCGGAATGCTGGAACGTCTTCAGTGCAAGGCTTCGTCTCCCACCGCTATGCGGCTCCAAGATCTGCACACAAGGTGCAAAATTATAGTATGAGTACAACCCACCCCACGTACTCAGTAAGTATCTTAATTAACCTCTGTGAAGTAGTGGCATGATTTTTGTTAAAATATAGCTACTTATATTTATACATGTGTAGATAATAAGCAGAAAGAGCAAATACAAGAAAAGGTACACACATATTCACGTAATGAATGAAACAAGAATACAAATGGCAGAGGGCCCCAGATTATCACATATGCTCAATTCATAGTGTAACACAGATATAGAACACAATCAGGAAAAGTCATACATGTCTTCTTCATTGCGGCGATAAATACCGTTGCGGCGTGCAACCCGATCCCAAACAGTAATGCTAATATTCATTGCGACGTGCAACTCGATCCCACATAATAATACCAATATCTGTTGCAGTGTGTAACTCGATCCCCCATATACATATATTCTGTCCTTATTCTTCATGTCAATACAGTTGTGGCATGCAACCCGATCCACAATATCATATGCAATTATAGCAACAACCAAACGTGGGAAAAGTTCACAATGCAATGCTAAGGAAATGAACACGCAATATCCGACTAGGTAATACAACTCAACAGAGTAGAACGAGCAGTCCAACATCAATAACTAGTCCACCATATATAATGACAAGGCTTCCACAAGGTGTATCACACTACCAATCTACAAGTCACCCGGTTCGGTTAAGCAAATGAGAGTAGTATTTGAAACTAGCAAAGATATTTATCAAGTAAGAACAGGGATCAAATGAAAGCATTCAATATATGAAATCATGTAGCAAGTAGAAACACATAGCAAATAGGGGCATTCAATCAGTGAAGGCAAATGGTAAGTAGAGCATTTAGTAAGTGGAGACATATAGAAGATTTAAGCGTGTCATGAGTGAAAACATGTAGCAAGTTAAGGCATTTAATAAGTAAAAGCATATGGTAAGTAGAAGCATATGGTAAGTGAAGACGTGTGGTAAGTGAAGGCATATAGTGAGTGAAGACATGTACCAGGTTAGGGCATCTAACAATTAAATCACGTGACAATTAGAGGCATGTAGCATGTATGGGCTAATAACAAGTAAAGGCATGAATTCGAAGAAGGCATGTAACAGAAGTAAATCAAGTAAGAACGTAGGCGTATTAATAACAGAGAAGGTAAAGACATAGCTGTAACTATAATATGCCAAAGGGAAATCACATAAGTAATTATGTAAGGAAATCAAACGGAAGTATCGTACAAAACAACTAATATTAATAGAAATCGAAGTAAAGGGGCATGTAAGTAATAACCAACAAACCACTCTCATTTCAAACATAGCCCTAAGGCACCAATCCCTACACATATTATGGATAAAGAAACTCAGGTAGCAATACCATAACAAGTATAAATGAGTGTTCATGATACTACAGTCAATTAAGTATGTAAACAATCCAAAATTAACACATTAAATCCTTTTTAAGATGTCATGTGTTCTAACATGATTTCTAATACAATTAATTGAATTTATTTGTCATAGAATTAAATAAAGCATAAGTCAAAGAATCACCAAGTTCATCAAAGCACAAAGAAAGCATAAAATTCTCCCTCTTGAGCATGAAAAATCCTGGCACATGCATATATGCTCGTAACCTCGTATATGCATCACTCCCGCATGTAGAAAATAATAACATTTCGTAGGAAAAATTATCTCAACAAAGCTAGGAAATACACTTACTCAAACAAGCCAAATTAATACACTAGAAGTGCCATCCCGTACAAATCGACCTCCGAACGGCTCGAAACTAGCCAAAAGCAACTCAAAATTATCAAATAATGTCATAGAAAGCAACCCAAACGATAAAAGTCGAATCTTTAATCAAATACTCAAAGTCAACAAAAATGTCAACCCTGGGCCCGCACCCCGAAACCCGGCGAAACTCATAAATTTCGACAACCCATTCAATTATGAGTCCAACTATACTAATTCACTCAAATCCGACTCTAAATCGATGTTAAAATCCCAATTATTCACTTTAGGAAAATTTAGACCCCCCCTCCCCCCAAATATTTTTTTAGATTCACTAATCAAATGCCAAAATCGAAGATAGAATCATAAAATATAATCAAATCTGAGTGGAAAGTACTTACCCCCAATCAATGTCGTGAAATTCCTCTCCAAAATCTCCCAAATCCAAGCTCCATAACTCATAATGTGATAAAATGACCCAAACCTTCGAATAGAGTACTTTATAATCACTAAACATGGTTACCCTTCGCGAACGCGGAAGAAGCCTCGCGTTCGCGGTGAACAAAATACACTGCCTCAAAATAACACTACGCGTTTGAGGAAAACCAGCTCCCAGCTCCCAGCTCAACACTACACGAATGCGGTAACACTAGCACGAATGCGAACAACAACCATTCAAACCTCCGCAAATGCATTCGAACTGTCGCGTCTACGAAGAAGAAATCACCAGCGAACTGAATCACACCAGAGGTATCAAAAAACAGTAGAAAACCAGCAATGCATGCAACTCCGAAATAGTTCGAAATCAATACGAAATGCACCCGAGCCCCTCGGGACCCCGTCCGAACATACAGATAAGTCCCAAAGCATAACACGAACCTACTCGAGGCCTCAAATTACGCATAAAAACATCAAAACTATGAATCACACCTCAAATCAAGCATAATGAACTATTAAACTTTCAACTTCCAAAACTCATGCTGAACCGTATCAAACCGACTCGAAATAACCTCAAATATTGCACACAAGTTCCAAATGATATAACGAACCTATTCAAACTCCCAGAACAACAATTCGAACCCGATATCATGAAAGTTATCTCTCGGTCAAACTTATAAATATTCCAAATCTTCAAATTGTCAATTTTCAACAAATAGTGCCAAAACCTTCTAGAAACATCCAAATGCAAATCGTGGCATACACCCAAGTCCAAAATCTCCATCCGGACCCAGCAGAATTATAAAATTTTGATCCAAGATCAAATACCTAAAAGTCAAACTTGGTCAAATCTTCTAACTTAAAGCTTCCAAGTCGAGAATCATTCTTCCAAATAAATCTCGAGGCACTTGAAAACCAAAACCGACTATACGTGTGAGTCATAATACACCATGTGAAGATAATAATGACCACAAACTGCCGAACTGAATGCAAATGCTCAAAACGATCGGTCGGGTCAATACATTCTCCCCCACTTAAACGTACGTTCGTCCTCGAACGTGCAAAGAGTTGTTCTAAAGCCATCAAATCACCGCATAACCTCTCCTTACCCATGTCCGTGGGTGATCTCATATCACCCCAATACATGTAAGCCTAACAACACAACTCAACTGAAGATCTTACTTCAACCTTAGCCCATAAACCTTAGAACACAACCCTCAACATCTGAAACTCATCATAAGACCAGAATCTCGCATCGATACACTGTATAAGCCTGAACAAGCTGAATCAAGCCAAAACCATAATCCAAGGTATAATCATATGGTGTTTCATATAACTCAAACCCGTAGCAATGACTTCCGACCACCATAGCTGCCCAATAACAATCTCGGTACCGGTAATATACTTCATATCAAATGAAACCCCACTTCGGACCTTCGCGACACTACCAATGATAAAAGAAGCATGCAGAAACTCATAACCACCCATTGAATAAACAAGTCAAGAAGCTCTCTCATCCAACAAGGATCGTTGCCATATTCTAAGCGGATATATGGTATCATTCTCCCAAACATTCCTCATCCCACTACGATAGTGCAAATCTCAGGTCCAAAAGCCTCATCTCAGCCAATACAAGCAACCAAAACGACAAGTCACATCAAGAACCACATGGATTCTCACACAATGCGGTTCGTACACCAGACAAGCAATAACTCATATATGCCCTACAAAAGATGAAAAGAAAACAAGGTACGAGGACTATTCAACAGGTACAACTGATATGACAACAAAAGCATAATTTCATTAACTCATCCCACAAAGGGAAAATAAAACACGAAATAAACACAAGGAAGGGTATCCTACATAACTCCATTGCGGCGCGCAACCTAATCCGAAATATATCAATCCACATAGAGATACTTATCGAGCCAAAATGCTCGGGATCACTAATCATATGTATACCAACATCAAGCACGAGACACAAATATAACTGTGGAAAGATGAATAGGAATAATACAATACGGATAAAAGCAAGCACAACCAAAGTGCATTAAGCAAATCAACATCATAAGGGCCATCTTGCCCATATCGCCATAAGGCCTGAACGGGATTACAACATGTGTGTGAATAATCATGCAACCTCACAACCCGTCATAAAATAAAAGATAAACACATAACATAGACCAGGGCATGAATAATAGCCATTTAGCCCAATGATATACCCACGATAGCAATTGCGTAAGAGTAAGCAAACCCGATCTCATATAGAACACACATTCTCATTAGGCCAATAAATAGGCCCCAAACCAATATTGATCATTCCCAAACTTGTAAATAACCTTCCAAAAGTTCATAGCAACCTATCCATAACACATGCCGCCAGTTATCCAATTCTCAATATTTCTTCACAATCCGCAATCAAGGAATAGTCTGCCTACGAGGACATCCAGTATTTAAACCTCATGAATACCAGAATCTCCATATCCGATCTCAATTCTGCTACTCAAATGCCTGATACATCACTCATACTCCATCATCTTGCAGAAAATACCCACATAGATCTTTTGCGCCACGTAGCAAAATCTTCAGCCTCAGCTGCCCAAAACCAGGCGATCACTGAAACATTAGCCAAGTATCCGCAAGTCAAAACATAATGCGCCTTCTAATATGTACACTCTCCTCTACAACATCTAATAGTGCCAGCATTCTCTTAAACATCGAAAATCGCCCGTGCTATCAAGAACTCACATGCTTCCCTTCAAAAAATAAATCGCATCCTTGAACTCGTAACTTCCAACCCCACACGGCACGCCGGCACAATCATTCTAACTCGTAAAAATACAAAAATTTCATAATCAACTCTGAACTACAACCAAGTCGAACACCTCATCAATTGAGAAACTTCAATTTAACTCACTCCAGGAGGACATCACCAGATGCCACACACCTTCTATACCTATAGAAGACACCAACCCCGAGCTATGGTCATAACCATAGTGTATTCTTCGGAACTCGTTAACACATAATCAAGTCATCAGAACTGATCTGCTCTAACTCAACTGAGTCACACAGATTGCCCAACCAAAACGTAACTAAACTCGAAATGCCCACGCTAAAGGGACCTTCTGCGAACCCGAAGTTGTCTCTTGCATCTCTCTAATACTGCCATGTAGAGTCAATAATGATATTGAAGTACTGCAAGTTTAGATACCATCTAATATAGATCTCAAGCCCCAAACATTCACAAATCCAGAAAACAATCCTTAAATACCATATATGAGTCTTGCACTCATCAAAACCTTCTCGATAGTCATACACCGTGCTCTAAATCATCCTTGATGAAACCCTTATGGGCACACCTTAGCCTAAGAACTATCATAACGCATGACCATGCAATCTGATTGTCGATAACGGGCTCCCCAACTTAGCTCAAAGCCATAGAACACATCATCGGTAATCCACAATGCCACTTCTTCATAGCTGTCGCGGCCCCACATAGTTAATTAGCTGAATAATTCATAAGTTTATGCAATGCTAGTCATAAAACACTCTGAGACTCTACCAAGCGCATACTCATCCTTTTGACATTCAAGCCAATTTCCTCTAATGCACTAAAATGATAATAGATATATTCTAATGTATAGAAACCTCATACGAAACACGCGGCCTCAAACCCCCACGCAAGAGATAACCCATCGGCTAGGATCAAATCAACAACTCCTCATGACCCCACTACGGTCACATCAACTAGGCAACTGACTAATACTACCGAGTCTATACTCGTCGATAAGGTATTAAGAATCCACTTTATCCCACAAATGAACAACTAGAAGACCTACAAATACATCAACATCAATCCCGGAAAACACATCACGACGCTAATCAAGCATCCACAGGCCTTTGCAATCCATCCGCAACATCACTAGTCATCGGTGCACAACGATAATTGGTGCTCAGCATTACATATGAATGAATAGAAAGAATCAAAGAATGACGCACGATAAGGAAAGAAGAAAGGGAAGTTCCCTAAATGCCCTGTAGCCTCTCGAAGATAGGTATGGACATTATCATACTGATCCACAAGTCTCTATTAGACATTTGCTCATGACTCGTAGAACCTACGAACCTAGTGCTCTGATACCAACTTGTCACAACCCAAAAATCTATTTGGTCGTGATGGCACCTAACCCAACTCGCTAGGTAAGCCAAACAACATAAATTACAACCAAACTAGAAAATCAATATATATATATATATA